>CM041634.1:59825953-59906106 GCA_023333625.1 Bothriochloa decipiens
GCGAAGGAGAAGGCGAAGTTGGAAACGACGCTAGAAAGAAAAAAAAAACATATGATATGCGGTCGATCAGAACAGCGGCGGCGACGAAGAACAGACGAACGAGCTGGAGCTGCACCGGCACCGGCGGCAGCGCGCACGTACGAGAGGCCGCGCTTGAGCTCCTGCTTGTAGCCCAGCTGCTGCAGCCGCGCCCGGTCTGCGTCGGCGGCCGGGTCGGCGATGGGCAGCTCGCCGCCGACGGTGCCCATCCCCGGCGCTGGGTACTTTGGTCCCACCCGCCGACAGCCTACAGCTACTGGATGAGGAGAGACTCTCTCAGCTCGGCCGCCGCCCGGTTGACGGGTCTGTGCCGCTTTGTGGTGACTGGTGAGCTTATTAGCTTGCTGTCAGAAACCTATACAACTCTCCATGATGCATAGGAGTCAGCAGAGAAGACTGGTAATCGGGAAGGACATGATAGCTGTCCGGCCCGGCATGTGCAAACGACTAAACTAGTCCTGCGAATCCTTTTCGTCTGATTCAGACATCCTTTGACTAGTGGCCGTATGCTGTCACGATGGCTATCAGTTGCTGTAATAACCATACTATGCTATTTTTTGAATGTATAACCATACTATATATATATATATATATATATATATATATATATATATATATATAATGGATGATGCATGCTCGCCCACGTCAGTCCTACTATGTTAATGGGCTGAATCCATAACGGGCCTGCAGTCCATGGGCCAAGGCCTAATTGCGGAATACAGAAAGAGCATCGGAACAAGAAGAAGCCGCCTCCAAGAGAGGACAAGGAGAGGGGAAAGAAAGATGATCGACATCTTCATATCCACATCCTTGGCGTCTACAATATGAATTCGACAGTCACTTTAGTGAGGTTCTTCTATGCTCTAAGTTAGAAGCCCCTCTAACATTTGTAAATCAGTTGTAGTTCTAAGTCTTGAAAATATTGATGTTTGAATGCCATTAGCGCTATCCAGATATTGATCATCGCAGTCCCACAAGCAAATAGTGGTTTTTACCTTGATTTGGGCGGTTTTCACGTTAAATTCTGGTACCTTTGATTGATGTCATGATTGATTTCAACTAGCTGCTACCATATTATTCACCTATATGTGTGGTGTATATGTTTCCCTTTATGAATATATGTTAAGATTTTTTTTGTTTATTTTAGATCGTGCTAGAAGTTAATGCTTTTGCTTTCCCTAGCATGTTATGCTAGTGTGGTAATCCTAGCAACTGGGGCAAATCTAGCCTTTGTTACCTAGACGTGTAAACCCGTTGAACTTAAAACCCAGTGGAGAATTACTGTTTGATTACCAATGATGTTGGCCTTTGTGGGGATTGAGAGGAATTGAAGGGGACTTATACGGTCAAAATCCTTCTCAATACCATCCAATCCCTATGTTGGTTTATGGTTGAAAATAAACAAGGCCTAAGAGGAACCGTTCTCTTTATAGATTTAGTTTTCTTACATTTGTTTTGTTTTGTTTTATTTAGCGTTTGATTTGCTGTGGATATAAACAAAGTGGTGGCGACTCCATCTTTTGTACAAGCCATTACTTTCCTCGACATATCACATATGTACATATATAAGCTGCCCCATTGGAGGGTCTTTATTAACAAATATATACGTACTGACACAGAGCATATGAGGGCTCCATCGATCGTGGCCATCTCACGTGTCAATGGTGGTAACAGGCCCTCGAAACCAAAACCGGGCGTGGAGCACCCACGCACCGAGGCTGAGCAGCAGCACGCCACCGACGGCCACCGGCGTGTAGTTGAAGTTCACGCCGGCGACGGGGTACGCCACCGGCAAGCAGAACAGCACGGTGACGAGGGCCACCCAGAGGACGGCGACCCGCCGACGACGAGGCTGCAGCGGCGTCCGAGACTAAACGGCCCCGGGACGAACGTGTTCCGCGCCGTCGTGACGCGGAAGAAGATGGGCAGCGCGTAGGCGATGTACATTCCCAGCGTCGTGATGGACACCATCGCCTGGAACGCCACCTGGCTCCCCAGCGACGTGAGCGCCATGACGAACGCCACGGAGACGGAGAGCCAGACGACGTTGAAGGGCACCTCCTGCTTGTTGACACGGTACCAGAGCTTCGACAGCGGCATGGCGCCGTCCCTTGAGAAGGCGTATCCCATCCTGGAGTTGCTGGTGATGGACGCCGTGCCGCAGAGGAAGATGGAGACTGCCATGGCCGCCAGGCAGAGGATGCCCCCGACGCCGCTGCCGAACCTCTGGTGGAAGTGGTGTACAGGGCTTGCGCGATGGCGTTCCCGCCGGCGTCGTTGGTTGGGTCCAGGAGCGACGGGATGTCGGTCACCATGGATGTCAGGGCCACCAGGTAAATCCATCCGAATACGCTTGATAGTGCGACTGAAACCACGATCCCCATTGGGCCACTCCATTCTGCGTTCTTCGTCTCCTCTGACTGCAGAAGTGTCATTCAGCACAAGCAACAAGCCCATCGACATGCACATTCAGTAATAGATACATTATCGACACATTCAGTATTTTTTAGAGCACATTCAGTACTCAAACAGAGGTTTACCATGTGGGCAGAAGTGTCATATCCAAGGAGGGAATATTGGCTTGTCAGCAAACCAATGGCTAGTACATAGACCTTGCTGTGAATCCCCACGGCATCGTCAGTGTAGCAGTGGGTAAACATGAACTCCATGCTTGCCCGCTCCTTAGCAACAACCGGAATCAGTACCGTCAAGTACACCTACGACGATATGATCACATCACCAATTACTTTAGGTAAGACCATTGTGTTTGTGTTAGTCAATATACAAGATCAGACCATACAGAACTCAAATAATGATATTGGATCCATCACACACATATATATCTGCAAGATTCCAGAAAGCTCCAAGCTGACCGAAAAAGGCAGCCAATTGATGGAGAGGCTGTTGATAAGCCCGTGCAGGACGAGGATGACACAGTAGATGGCAAGCACGACGTATTTGGAGGCCAGATAGCCACCGCCATTGGCTCCACCGGTGCTAAGCAAGACGATGACTTGGATAAACTGTGCCAACGAGAAGTCCACGCTCGTGGTGCAAGCCCACTGCGCAAAACGAAAGATTAGCGACGAAAAAAAACAGATAGCATCAATCGGCTAATGTTCTGATTTAGTGTGCTCCAAGCCCAATCATTCAGGTTAATCTAGGAAGCAGTTAGAGAACCAATCTGACGACTGACATGCAGGTATAGGATGAGTATGGCGCACTAGCGGCCAGAGCTAGCTAGGGACGACGGTTCAATTCTATTCTGATTGCATTATTGAGCTCAGCTGCAGAAGTTGCTGACTACTGTTATGGCACGCTACTGATGACTGCGTCACCAAATCTTGGCTGCCCTGCCCATTTTGGAAGCAAACTTACATAAAATATTTGAAGGTCTATTTAAAGAAGCTGTTGGGTGATACTATTTTCATCAAAAAAAAAATTATTCCTAACTATTAGGAGGAAAAAAAAAATATAAAAATGAGGTGTAAGTGCTATTGTTAGTTGTTACAATCCAAACTGAACCGAGTCAAAGTTGGCTGGCTACCTATATATGCTATAAATCAACTAGCGGTGACAAACAGCAGTAGACCAGTAGCATATATTGTGTCTTTGAGTATAAAAGTTAAGTGTAAGGTTACCAAGACCGATGGATTCTGTGACGAAGGTAAAGCCTACCTGGCCCACGATGTTAAACCTGCGAAACATGACACAAATATTAAAAATACGGTAACTAAATAGACCGGCAGCATGATGGTTTGAAAAACGTCGTCCTCAAAGTGACATGAATAAAGCGAAAGGCATTTTTGAATCCAAAAATTGAAGGACAAGGGAAAAAACGGGAACCATGCATGTACCATCCGGTGACCCAGGAGGTGAGTGGAGCCCAGTCCTTGCCGGCGAGCTTGGCGCTCCAGTAATAGAGGCCGCCGGTGGTCGGGTACGCCGAGCAGATCTCCGCCATGGACAGCGCCACGCAGCCGTTGAAGAGCGCGACGACGAGCCAGCCCAGCGTCATGGACGCCGGCCCGCCGTAGCGCAGCCCGGTGTTGTAGGTCGTCGTCACGCCGGCCAGCACGGAGATCATGGAGAAGGAGAAGGCGAAGTTGGAGAGGACGCTATACGCGCAGAGGTAAAACAGAGTGAGACCTGCTGGCAAGAAAATGCAGGAGGATCGGAGCTTGGAATGAAAAAAATGGCATGGGGGCCGGGTTTGGTCTCTGTCGGCGACGGGCAGCTCGCCGCCGGTGGAGGTGCGGCGGGGAGACATCGCCGACGTGCGATCTCTGTCTGTCACTCTGTCTTCGTGCGTTTCCTCCAAACGGTGCTGCTGAGTGAGTGCAGCTTGCTGGCTACTACTACTTGATACGGACACTCTGACAGAGTAGCATAGCAATATCTGAGCCTTACCCTTATTACAAGGGAGTCAAAGTCGACAGAATGGCTGTAACTGTGGAATTGTCGCACGGTTGCCCCGTTATTTTGCACGTATGTCATAGTGCAGTGCTACGGATCCCTTCCAAATTTTACCGATTGGAGATGGAGAGCGATGGACCATTCACAAATGGTATTCGTGACTGATAAAGTTGTCCCAAGACGATAAAGTTTACAATGAATATTATACACTTTTATGCCTCCAAACTGACTTGGTACCAATGATAAATCTAATAATATTTATTTTGTGTCGTAGGTGTTAGTTTCCAAAGCAGATGGTTCTAATATGGCTCTAAATAATGTGTTCTAAAGCTATAACAAGAGTCATGACAGATGAATTTTCCATGAAATTAATTCACAACAGCTGACAATTTTTCTTTCCTTTCTGAATACACAGAGAGATGAGGAAGAGGACAATTGTCACCTCGCCGCCTATTGACGACCCCTGAACAACTGCGACAAGCTACTGGCCGCCTACAACAATCTGGCCTAGGAGGCATTGGCCGTCCTACGCGGCTACGCCAGCCCCTGGCCGGCCATCAGGCCATGGCCTGGCTGCCCCGTGGCCGTTCTTGCACGTACTTCACAGTGAAGTGCCCCGTTCAAATTTATTCTATCGATTAGAGAGCGAGGAAAAATTTTGTGATTGCAATTGTTGTTTAACCTGCCATTCTATTCAAGTTCTTAGCTGCATCAGTTAGCTAGTTCCATCTTCGCGCTCAGTTCATCAGTTGCTTCATCTGATTTTCGATTCAAATATTAACGTCAATTCATCAGTTTGGATCAGAATGAATATATGGCCAACTTTTTATTAAATTCAGACGATTCAGGATGAACATACGACCAGACGATTCTGGATCAGGGCTCACGTCGATTGCTTATAACTTCTTTTGCAAATGATCCTTTTTATTACATGTAGCACTTCCACACAATAACTACAAGGCTGCCTTCATCTTGTATCAATAATGTGAATCACGACAAAGAAATTGCAGAGAAGCATTTCCATGTCCAAAATTACAACATGAACAAATAGGTAAATTCCACACGGCCCTCTTAAGATTAACATGCCACTTAAGGTACTACTTCACATTCTTAAACAAGTATTCCTTTTTCTCCATCTCAGTTTTCTTCCCTAGAGGTAAACTAAAACACGTTCAGTAAGGTCGGTAACGCCAATCCGATCTTGATCTGCTGCTCCCGCTGCTGGGGCCATAGCCATACTGGAACATGACAAGATTGGCTATTAGATATAACAAGCCGCGGATGAGTAAAAATAAAGTCAGAGCAACAAGATATGGAAGCCTAGATTTCTGTTTTGGAGGACCTAATCATCAATTCCATTTGTGCTTTATAATCATACTATGGCATGAGAACATGTTTCTGTGCTTACATTATAATCCAGACCGCCACAGAACCTGTCGAAGGATCGCATTGAACCATAAGCTCCGTAAAGATCCATGGGATCAATGTAGCCAGCAGGAGCTGAATCATTCTCAAGTGGTGCAGCTGGGTCTATAGCAACCTGAAAGAAAGTGGAAACACTTAACTTGGATTTTCCCAAACAAGGACAATCTTTTTTACATTACATACAGATGTAGCGAACACCAGCAGCCTTACCTCATGGCCTAGAATTTCATGGCTTCTACGAGCTACTCGTTCTGCCACACCCTCATCAGCAAAGGTGACAAAACCAAAACCTCGGTGGCCACTTCTTTTTGGGTCCTGTACAGGAATTTAAAACATTGAGACAACTAATATATTATGGCATGCAAAACAGAGGCAGTCTTAGCCTCACCTTTGGAATATATGCATCTACGATTCGACCAAATTTCCCAAAGTAATGCCTTAGGTCATCCGTGTTTGCTTCTTGTGGAAGTCTACCAACAAATATCTTCTTGCTGACTGCTTGAGAGGATCCATAGTACCCTCCTGATTGATAGAAGTCAAACAGTGAAATACTAAGCTGAGAAGAAAAGTTTCAGTGTGTTCGGATCTGACAAAAAAAATTGGATCGAAGACTCACGTCCATAAGCTGATCCAGGAGGATGGTCATACAGCGTTGGTGCACCCAAAGCTGCATACCTGGTAGCAGCTGAAATGTATGCGTTATATGCACCATAGCCACCCTGAGATGACCTACTCGAGGGGTGTCTGACATCTTCATCCTGATGCAAGCAAATATTTTCGTCAGGCAGTTATAAATACTAAGCATCTAAATAGTAAATGATCCAGTAATCTAGGGTAACACAATACACTACAAAAACCAAATACTACCTCCGTTCCAAATTATAAGATGTTTTGGCTTTTCTGGATACATTGCTTTTACTATATATGTATCAAGACAGTGTATGTCTAAGTGCATAGCAAAATCTATGTATCTAGAAAAGTCAAAACATCTTATAATTAGGAATGGAGGGAGTATATCACTAGATAAACTAGTTGGAGCTAGCAGATGGATCTGACCACACAAAAGTTCATTTCAGAAGAGTAAGATACCTTGGGAGTTGCACGATCAACAACTACTGTTGTACCATCAAGCTCATGTGACTCTTGCATGATGCTGTCCACAGACTCTATTTAATTACATTCAAAATTAGAATAATGTCAAAAGGAAATGACGCAGGAACAAAAGAATGGTTCACGAGAATGAACATATGGCCAACTTCTATTAGAAAATAATGAGCAGAACAATAAACAACTTGAGCAAGAACTGTTACTACTAGAATCCTATCCCAAATCCTAATACATGAAATGCAAGCAAAATAAGAAAAATACAAGTATACAATTCTCTACAAGTGCGATAACAACATAAAAACAGATCCTCAGATAGCGAGAAATCCACAATAAGAATGAGATCGTTTGTAAATCACTCATGGTATCAACTCTTTACCGGTTAGCACCTGATAAAAAGGCGTACACCATAACTACTTCAGCCATTCCATTTTATGTTATGTTAAACGCTTAAAGCTGATGTGCCCTACCCCTCAACTCAATCGAAAACATCTCTTCACATCTAAATGAGCTGGAAAATACCCATAAACGTACCTGCACTCTGAAACGTGATAAACCCAATTCCACGATGCCCTTTTGAACCATGTTCCTACACACGAGATGTGAGTGTGGAGTGCAAATTTTAGTAAAATCATTGTCATATCCACCTCTAATTTATCCCAATAATGTAGTGCTGCATAACCATTGAATGTTCCACGACATTGCTTTTAGAACAATGGAGCAAAATACTCATGAAGCAAAACATAGGCACTAGGATCTTAATGCTGGTAAGAAGTAAAGGGTCTGTCCTAATCAAAACGCTGATGATAAATTCTACCCTAAACTTCACTGGCCCTCTCCATAGTCCCAGATTGATATACTGATGATGGAGGCCAATAAGGCTATAGAAATTAAGATGACCCCAAAACTCATTGCACACAAGTCAGGAACTTCATTCATGACCTTGTACAAAACATACTTTTATGCTTAAGATTGAATGTTAAAACCTTTGCCCACTAATGTAAACAACATGTGATTTATTTAAAGGACCTTAGGTTATATCCAGATTAAGATGTGGTGTCTCACAACTTGCTAAGGCAATAAATGATGGAATTTAGAATATCCCATTAGTTAATAATTTTGTAAGTAAAATAGTCAGAATTTTATGGGTGGCCGAAGGGCCAGCTCATCAAACCTCTCCTAACCCTTATCTCTTGATATGAGATGAGAGATATCTACTTTGAATCAAGGAATGAAGAATTAATCCCGATAGTCTAATCTCCCTCCAAACTGACTCTGCACGGCTATCTTCCTGTTGGTGTTTACCTCTATGATCAAGGATCATAACATCCTAGAGATGAACTAGCATAGCAGCATTATGAATCTTATGAAACAGTACTATCGCTATTTCAAGGATACAAGATGCAATATTCCATACAAAACCAGTTTAAGTTTTTTCTAACCTTTGGTATGTAAAGATCAAGAATTTCTCCAAAAGCTTCAAAATGCCTGTTATTAAGTAGTCCAGTTTAGACAAGCTCGATATAAATCAAGAGGGATATAGATAATGAAGGAAAGGTAGTAATGCTCTAACTGACCTACGAAACATCGATTCGTCCACCGATTGTGGAATTCGAGCAACAAATATCCTTGTAGCTTTCTTTGTTCCTTGTGATTTCATTTCTTCCTGTGTTAAGATAAAATTACACCACATTACATACAAAGTCAATCTGGACACATAACAATGTTCATATAGAAATTACAGAAACAAAACGTAAGGTTTTGTATGTTATTTACCTTTGGAGTAGCTATCTTCACTTCTAACGTGCGGTTCCCAAGAACATGCTCGCAATCAAGAACATTCTGAAAGGATAATGCAGTGATTAAGAAAACTCATTTGAATTGGACACTATAAGAAAGATGCATAAGGATTCCAGTTAAAGTTTGAATGATGCACAGAATTTATTATGCAACAACATGAATTGAGAAAATGAAGGATTATCTTCATTATTCTACTACCTTTGCATCATCAGCTGAGGCGAATGTTACATAGCCAAACCCGCGAGATCGCCCAGAAGACCGCTCCTATTAATTTTGGTATGCAAGAAACATGGTCATAAATAAGCGTGGCAATCAGCATATATAGTGATCAAATAGTGCAACCAGCAGATGAACATACAAAAATGGCTGATATGTAAAATAAATAAAACTAGGAACGTATTGAACAGCACAAAATTAAAATAAAATAGTAAACTTCAACCTGGTCGAATTTATAAGATAAAAAAAATAACTAACAGGACAAAGGCATACACAATTTGATATTCCTAAGCAAACTATTCTTGGAAAAAATAAATAATCAATACTTTTCCAAATTACTGAAATAGAGGATCAAGTACTTCAGGAATTATAATGACAGAAAAGTAAGGATAAGAAAACGTAAAAGGCATAGCATCTGTGATTCAATCTAAGTGCGAATTATGGCAAACCTTCATGACGACACAATCATCTAGGGGTCCAAACTTGGCCATGTACTCTCGTAACCCTTCAGTATCAACATCCCAGGGGATACCAAGAACCTAGGAGCATTAATTGTGCTTACTCATTATCCTTCAA
The DNA here is from genome assembly GCA_023333625.1 of Bothriochloa decipiens. Lineage (NCBI taxonomy): Eukaryota > Viridiplantae > Streptophyta > Magnoliopsida > Poales > Poaceae > Bothriochloa > Bothriochloa decipiens. The sequence continues at coordinate 59,835,530 of CM041634.1, forward strand.
GTGTGGCAATTGTGTACAGAATCTTACAAAGGAAAGATGGGTTGGTAAAGTACCACAAGCTTCGTAGCCATTGCAGCACTGGCTACAGATCAATGTCAAAAGATTCTGTCTTTATCCCCTGTATCAAGGAAAACTCTCAGCAATCTACTGGAGGTTCCCAAGATTAACACAGATATTGCCTTGTAACCTATGATGAAGAGTGCACAGCTTAAATTTCTTGAACACCTTACGTCAAGTTGTCAGCCTTCACTGCATCTGAATGAAGATATGATTTAGTAAAAGTGTCTCACGGCCAGATAATAACCATAAGATACTGGAAAAGCAGAATGTGTATCTGCGCTTGACAACTGGGGAGAAAACAGAAAAATGCCAAATACGATGTCTCAGAGAAATAATATAAATGCTATTGAATAGTGGTTAACTGGGTACATGGTTACCAAGGTGGTAAGGCGAGGCGTTGTGAGTCACTACCGCCTTACGCTTGCGAGTATGGCGTAAGGCGAGGCGACGCCTTACCAACTAAAGAAAAATTTAAAACAGCATCTTAGAGAAGTATATTTATGATAAAAAAAGAAAAAGAAAGGAGTAAAAAGTGGTCTGGCCCAGCCCACGTGCACTAAGCAGCCCATGTGCCCCTCACCCTCGCAGCCCTAGTGGTCTTCATCTCTCTCCTGCGTCACGCTGCCGCTGCAACTCTGTTTTGACTCACTCACTCCCTCCCTCCCTCCCTCAGAACACGTCAGCGGGCAAGTTGCAGCTTCTGGTTTCTTTCCCGCTCTCCTGCTCACTAGTGTCCAATCTCCCACATGCCCACTCTATCCCTACCGCTTTCCTGCTCACTGGTGTGGAATCTAAGGCGAGTCATCTAATGTGGCGTCATGCGTGCAGCACCTTGGCGCTTAAGCAATGCCCCACGCCTTGATAACACTCACTGGGTATACCATAAAAGATAACAATAAAATCACGAAGGAAAGGGAAACAATAGCAGCTCGCGATATATCTATACGGAGGAAATACATGCTGCTCTGACACAGAAACATTGTATTGCCTGAAACTGGAACCTATCTCTCTATCCAGCTCCAGTGATATAAGAAAGCAAGTTATCCAACAAAAAGTCAAGTGGCGGTTACTGCCATACATTGTCGTGTTGTGATGTGCCGACATTTTGGGCGCATGCTGTCCAAATTTACCTCTCAGGAGCTAAGCATATAGCTCTCACATTAAACACAGTTGGTTTTCAGAAATTATGTCCCCGGGGGCAAAATCCCAATTCCAGATGAGTCACCTGTGCCACCACAACCAACAACCCCGGTCATGGCAGGCAGGCTTGGCATGGAGCATGGGGGATGGAATTGAGACCCCAAATTTTGTTTTTTCTTTCGAACAACCGCGACAGAATCATAATCGCGTTGTGCTCGCAAGGGGCGGACCCAGTATAGGACGTGTATACACCCGACAATTTCGCGAAAACTCGAAGTGAGCAGGCACCATGTGTAAACTCGCAATTGGGCCAGATCCGAATACAGATAACTTGCATTAGGGTTTGGGGTGTTTGGTTCCGCGCAGCCGGAAGGGGAGGGGAGAGGGGCAGAAGCATACCTGGTGGGCACTCGTCGGCGGGGAGGACGTGGCAACGGGCGGCGGCGCTCGTCGCTGGCGATGAGCTCACGGAGGGAGGGAGGGGAGGCGGCGCTGGCCCAGTCGTCGCCGCAGCGCAGGAACCGAAAGAGATGCGAGACAGAGGGGAACGAGGTTGTCGGGGACTCCCAAGCCTCCAGGGCCTTGCAATTGCTTTGCATCCGACGACGCCCCTCTCCAGTCGTCGCCGTAGATGGGCTCTTTCAGGCCCGTGCGGTCCAACGGAGGCCTATTAAGGCCGGTTCTGCTTGTACCCGGTGATAAGAATTTGTTTCGGCTATAGAGAATATATGAAGTTTTTTTTATCTCGAGAATCTAAAAAGTTTGCAAAAATAGAATCACGGAACAACTAAAAACATGTTTCTCAAAAAAAAACATGTTGGCTAAATTATTGTTTTGTTAGAAAAGAGGAATTTTATTCTGGTTTCTTCATATGTTATGCGCATGACCGATTATTCTTACAGAATCAAACTCGGACTAAAAACAACTTTTTCTCAAAGAACCACACAAAAAAAAACAATAGATCGACAACTGAACACCAAGTTTATTAGAAGACAACCACGTAGCACTAGTGAAAAATTTTGTTGTCGTCATCTCCACCAGTCGACATTGTCCATTTTAAAGTCGGTATGTCACACTCTTTTAGGAAAGTAGTTTGAAAGAGCATTTTGTAAGTGTTGTAAGCGCACCTAAGATTGGCTCCCACATCCTGGCAACCCAATTTCTCTAGGCCCCTTTGTATTTTTTTTTCCTTTTCCCCTCTCATATGCTTTCAAGGCTTGTTTGGTAAAACTTAACTCGTTCCAAATTCTTTCTGAAAACTGATCCTCCATGACTGAAAATGATTCTAGCTCCGAACCACTCTAGTTCATTTCAGAGAATTATTTCACCAAATTAGCATATAATCACTTCTGAGTAAAAAAACTATTTAACATAGCTGCTCTGAATTCGCCTAGAAACTACTCTAGGAGTTGTGCTAAACATGCCCATAATTTTTTTTAGATCGAGGGTATAGCCCATAATAGCACTATACTACCTTGTTCCTTTGTCCGAGTCTCAAATGGCTCATTTTATTTTACATCTAGTTGGTCTAGTATACTTGTTACTTGTTAGCAACGGCTCCTTCCAAAGTAGGGCAAAACCTCAACAGTGATGGCTACATTTTTCTATTGTGTTTTGGTCTATCACTATCAGTCTATGACATCATCCTTCTCCAAGGGAAGAAGAGCGGGAGGGCCGGAGCGCACACCTGGTCACCTGCTACATGTGGACAGCAGGGCAGATTGTCAATGCCACCTGGTGGTCAAATGGTCAATATCGTCAAATGCTGTGGCTGATGCTATCCGCGCGCGCAGCACCGCTTTCATGCTGTATATAGTGCTCGTCAGCTAGCTGATGCTAACGTTGGGCGTCAAATCATCCAAAATTTCAACTAATCATTTTCCTGTGCTCATCTCGCATATTACTCTGTTTGGGATTTCCAGCCTTTTTTTTCTCACTTGGGTACCAGCGCGAGTTGGTAAAGATCTTCAACGGTCTGGTAAAATTAACTTGTCAAAATGCTGTGTTTTGACAAGTTACTACAGATTAGCCCCTAGACTTTTCTAAAATTAACCAGGCCTATATTAGTAAACCTCTAAGTCTAGGTATTTTTGTATAAATATCCAAGAAGAGTAATAAAATTAGGCTAGCACCCTTGTCCTCCGGACGGAACAGAGGAGCGGCTCTGTTCGTCGTTTCTTCGCCGCCGGTGAGGTCTCCGGCGACCGGATCAGCACCTCGGCTTCCTCTCATCGTCATGAACGCATAGGCGTATGAAGTGCAGGTTTTGGTGGAGCGGATCGACGACGGCGAGGCACGTCGGCGGGCGGCGGCGTAGTGCGTGGCCGCGACAGCTCCGCCATCTGCTCCGCCGCGACTCGAGCGCGAGCGCGAGCGCGAGCTTTCACCTGTCAATCGATCCGCCGCCGGGCGCAGCCCCCCCGCCACGACTCGAGCGCGAGCGCAAGCTCCGCCGGTCCGCTGCCGCGTGCAGCTCCGCCGGCCACGACTTGCTTGCTGGCACAACTTCTACGGGAGGAAACAAATCACGGAAGTACCTGGTAGCGATCAGTACGTACAAGAGATCGGGGGAAACAAATCACTTGATGAAGTAACTGGTAGCGACGGCGGCCAAGGCCTTGGCGCGGACGGCCTTGTGGGGTTTCCTCGTCTCCCGACGATGAATGAGGCGGCCAAGATACGTTGAGATATATGGCGGCCGGGCTTCCTCCGCGCGGGAAGGAGTGGCAGATATTTCCACGAGCACGCGGGAAGGCATGCGGCGCCGCGTGGAGTCGCGATACGCAGTAGGATACCCGCGCGGGTAAATACGCTCGCAGACGGCCTCGTTGGCAAGTTGCTAAAACTTCCAAAGTCGGATGGCAAACTGTTGGATAGCCATTTTTGCTTGTTTTGCCAAATTTTAAAGATAGCAACATCTTCTACAAAATTGTTGGAGATGCTCTAAAGCTGTCCGGAAGATTACGTGTGTACGAGCAGTCGCGACTTGCGAGAGTGATCTCTGTCATCATTCACCAGGCATAAATTACAAGCTCAGGTGAACTGAAGCATCCTTCTTCGGTTCACAACACCAACCATATGCTAGTGCTACTGCCACTACTCATGTAGTTATGATTTCCATGAAGAAAGGCCATGTGATTTCAACTTATTTTGTAGCGGACGGAGTCTTGGCAGCAACGGTTCCTCTCAAGGGAGTACAGAAACACGGTAGTGATGACTATATTTTTTCTTTATTAATTATGATCGAGCGCAGGGCTGGCTATAGTAGTCGTAGAAGCTAACCTGTCGCATACTCCGTATATAGATACCCATGTGGTGGGCGGGTCAGATCGATCGTCAAATGCCGATGGTAACGTTGTTGGGAGTTGATAATTCAAGATTTCAGCTAATCTTCTCTGCTCATTCATTTGGCGTTACACGAGGGCTAATAATTATCTGTTGCCACTTGACGGATTCAAATATTAATTTGCCGTTGCGTTGCCATGATAGGATGGAGAAACCTCTATCAGTTCCAACGAGGTTGCTTCGTTGAATTTGTAGATTTGTAGTACATCGACCCCCTACCTGCTCTCGCTTGCATGCGCTCCAGTTGGTTTTGAAACTCATTTCTTTTCTTTTTCAAATCGACAGACAAGCAGAAAAATCCACCGATCTGCTCCTAATTTTCTCTGGTCCAAAAGCTTTGCATTGCGATGAACAGCATAATTAATAAATCTTGAAAGAAATCAAAGTGCCCTTTTCAGACTGAAAAGGTGTTGTCCAACCGAAGGGCGGCAGTTGCTTCATGCGCGAGCGAGCCATGTTCATAAATCATAAATCAAACACCGTACTCCCTCTTTTGCTTAAAAAAACGTAATTTTATTATATAAAAATGTTGAAAACTTTTGAACCTAACGCATTAGCGTAAACAGCGCGTACATTCCCACCAATTGTGGAGCATTAGTGCGAGACCCTACGATCGAGAAGTTTTTCTCTGCGAAGTCAGCGGCCCGCGTGCTGTCAACGCACCAAGCAACAATCATCTGACACCTAAAAAATGAATTTCTTTCTTCTCCCCAACCGTTAGCAATTTTGGCATTTTGCACGTGGTTTGCATCGAGTTTGTTGGATTCAAATGTGTCGAAAGGTTTGACAAACAAGCTAGCTCTAGTGCGTGTGTCCTCGCAAAATGATTTTTTTTTTTAAAAAAAACAAAGTTAGTCTCCCCGTTAAGCAAGTAGCCGTGTGTGAGATTACAAGCTGGAGGTTGGTTGCGATTAATCTGTCAGATGATCAGACAACATATATAGACTTGAATCGTGCATGTTCTCTGCAAGTGAAGCTAGCCACCCGGGGCGGGCTATAGTAAAATACGTATACCTGAAACTTGTCCTGCACGAGCACAACCCAGTGCTGCATACATATGTACAATACTGTACATGTGTTGTTGAGCAGTTGCACGTCCATGCCAGCTTCCGGCATACGTTGGTTTGCGTCGTCTGCTTGCATGCCGTCCGGCTCTGGTCGGTGAAAAACAGTACATCGAACAACCACTAGGTACTAGGGCTAGTCTTGAAGTGAACTCCAGCACAAAGCAATGCAAGTCGGATGCATGTAGTATCAAAAAAAAAAAAAGTCAGATGTATGTGCATGCAACAAAAAGAAAGTTTGCACCGAAAACAGCAGTGAGTGACGTGACGACGACCAGGAGTGAAGTCGGCGATGGTTACGCCGTCAACGTTCGGTGCACCGCCGCCGGTTGTGGAATGTCGAGTGCTTGGTGATCGAGCACGGATGCAGCGCGTACGGGGAGCAGGCCAAGTGTCCGGGCGAGGTTACAAGGAACGAAAAGTGTGGGTAGGTGTTGTCGTCGTAGTGGTCGCGCATGCATGTGACCTCTACTGTCGTCTATAGTGGATGGATGTACGGCCACGATTGCGCGCGCAGCACTCAGAGCATGCATGCAGATGGGGACAGCCAACTGATGGTAAACTAATCGGCCTGCCTCTTGTACGATATATATAAGCAGTCGGCAATTGAAAAACTTGGGCCTGCGAACGCGCTCGCTTCGCGGTGGGCGAGCGAACTCCCGGCCTCGCGCCTGCGGCGTGTGTCCCGTAAATAAAATCTCCGTTTGGAGTATCAAACGTCTGTCTCTCACGCGTGAAACCATAACAGATCTTGACGTGTCCGTCACCTACGGAATCAGAGGATTTCAGTGATATCAAGAAAGGACACGGTCTTCAAGATCTGTGTATAGTTATAGGTTTGTTTGTACACGGGTGGTGTGAGTACGTGTGTGTCGAGTGAGCGTGCGTGTGTACGGACATATGCTATAGCTATACCCAAATGAGAGATAAAAAAACATTTGGGCCTTGTTTAGTTGCATTAAAAAGACTAGAAATTTCACTCGCTCTCCATCATATCAAATGTTATATCGTATGTATGAAGCATTAAATATTAATAAAATAAATAACTAATTATAGAGATTAGTTGTAAATCACGAGACGAATCTGTCGAGTCTAGTTAGACCATGACTGGATAATATTTGTCAAATACAAACGAAATGCTACAGTACTTTTCAAGCTTAAAATTTTTAGAACTAAAGGAGGCCTTGCAATGCTGCATACAAATGTGCAGTTCATGTGTTGTTGAGCAGTTGCAGGTCCACTCTCCGGCATGCCTTTTGTTGGCGTCGTCTGCTTGCATACCGTCCGGCTCTGGTCGGTGATAAATAGTAGAACCTACTAGCTATAGGGCTAGTCTCTTGAAGTGAAATTTTTGTATTTTGGTCCTTTGAAAATAATTTTTACAAATAGCCTCCTATCAAAATATTTTCTAAAAATGCACCTTTTTTAGGCGTATTAGGGCATGACGCCGAGGTATGAGGCTCAACGTCGATTGACACCATGCCGAGGTCCCTGCCACGTCACCAACGACCGCAGTCGTTGATGTTCTGGGGCCTACAGCTTGGCGCTGTGTCAGCTGACGTCGATGCTCATACCTCGGTGTGAGGCTGTTCCACGCCTACCTCTTGTGTTGGCGGAGCGGCACGGCATAGACGACCCACTTGAGCGCTGTGGCCCAAGGAGCTCGGCGTGCGTCCAGTTAGCGCCGAGGTTCATACCTCGGCGCAGCACGACTGCACGCCGAGGCCTTCGCCTGTAAAGGCCGCGCCCGGCACCCTTCTTCCTCTATCCATTCTTTCCACTAGCTCTTCCTCTCTTCCTCTCACTCCTCCCCCCAAACCCTAACCCCAAAATGGTCCCTAGGCCGGCCGGATCTTGTCTCCTGACGCTTCCCTAAGGCAATGCTCCCTCCCCTCTTCCATTCTATCCTGTTAGATTTTGTTGCATGGGTTGTTTAGTTGGTTAACCCTACAAACATGGTGACAATATTGGTTTGGATGAACTACTTGTTTTTTGTAGGTATTTAGCATTTGCATTGTGAACTATGTTCGGTTAATTACATTCATTGTTGTGGCTATTTTTGGTTTGGTGGACAATCAAATTTGTGAACTATGTTGGGTGAATTTACATTCATTTTTGTTAGGGCAATCTTTGTGGCGGACGGAGATTTGGAAAAAACGAGGACGTCCTAGAGAATTGTACCCCGAAGTGTCTAGCAAGGATGCCCCTGTTCCTCCTGAACTCCCTGTCCCAAATTACGACTGTGGAGAGCTGGCTAATGTTGGCCAATCTCGCCATGAGGACACAGCTGTCCGTTGCTACTACACATGCAGTTCATTTAATGTAAGTGCAAATTTCGCTTTCATTGTGTTTCTATTTATTGTAGTAGTTGACTAACAATGTCGCTAATGATCATTAGAACCATGAGAGGTGCTTTTTCTTTCAGTGGATTGACGGTCTAGACAAGTTCGACCTAAGGTACCTCCAGTTTGACCTCTGGTGGAAAGGGTCGCATAATCCACCCGATCAATTCGAGCAGTGGGTGCCACCTCCCCCTGATCCCCAGCCAATGATAGAAGAGGAGAAGAAAATAGCTCAATTGAGATGGTTTGAATCACCGCCTCGATGTAAATGCGGAGATTATTATGTGATAAGTTCAGAGAGGCCTAACGAGTTCGAATGTCCTAACCCCTATGGAGTAAGTTCAAATTGTACCTTTTCATCTCTTTCTTAGTCTTTGTGCAAGTACTAATCTTTCATGTTTTAGGGTGGGTACATCACTATGCGGAAGCGTAACTTCCGAGAGTGGCTTTGGGGTCCTAAGAACAACTAGCCGGAGCCAAAGGTGGACAAGAAGAGAAAAGTGATTACCCCCGCTCCTCCTATCATGTGCAAATGTGGTGTCAAAGTGCACTATGACCTACTTTCATGGAGCTTGGAATAGGCTATTGGTGCAGCCATATGGTTGATTGCGATGAGGTTCGTTTGTTCTAATTCTCGCTTACTTGATATCCAAATTGTGTTGTATTTGCTGACTTGTGTAAAATTCTTTCATTTGAGCACAGAGCCTCAGGAAATGCAAGTGGGTGCCTGCCCTGTTCTGCGGCTCTCTTCTGCCTCAGCAGTGGCACAAAGATGTGGTTGCTTCACTAAGGTAATCTTTCCATTTGCCTGCCCTGTTCTATCTAGCACATACTCTCCAATCACACTGTTGTTATTCGCAAGCCACGGTGTACCTATTTTCCTTCCACGAAGTGATAATCCTAAAGGGACGGTTGTGGAGAATAGAGTACTCATTACAACCATGATTTTAGTTGATCCATGGTAGCGAACAATATGCCCTTGTGTATGATGAAGCAACCGTTAACATCAGGGACTGCTGTATCACTTGGCCCTCCATCAGCTACTGCCCTGTGAGCATGACTAAGGTCCTCAAAATCACTGACTACCGGATCCCTCCAAGGCAAGACCCTAGACAATATTTCTATTTCCCTAGCATTGAGACGACGAACAGGACGATCGTCATCAGAGTCCTCAGCAATGTCATCTTTGAAATTTTCATTATCTCCAGCGACTTCAATGTCAACCTGGTTGGTAGCCCTAGCATCCCCAAAGTCTTCTTCACTACTAAGATCATCTTTGTCGCTAAGGTCATCCTCAATAATATCATCTCCACTATCATCATCCGAAGCATCCTCTTCATTACCCAATACATAATCATCATCCTCCTCATCACTATTAATCATCATCCTCCTCATCACTATCATGATTGCCCTCACCGTCACCACCAGCATTCTCGTGATCATCTCCATCACCCTCAAAACACCGTTCATCACGCTCGGGCGATGCAAACCCGTCACCACCACCATAGCTTGGTTGTGTGAGATCAATTTCTTGTTCAAACATTGCACCATCACTTGTATGAGCTGGGGAACATGGCCATGTTTGAATGTTATCGTTTCCTAAGCTGGACTCTGTAGTTACCACTAAATCCAAAGAACGAACTTCGGAGGCCAATACTACTGTCTTGTAATCAATCCAATTAGACTCGATATAAATTTTGAGCAACCTATTGATCCGTGGACCCTTCGACGACCCAACATCTATGACATCTTCAAACTTAAATTCATGTTGAGTTCATTCCAACCTAACTTTAGCTTCACTCGGTCCACTAACTGGTTTAAAGAGGGGGTTTCAGAAAAAATCAACAACTCTTCAGACATGTCCACCAATTTTAAACTACCATCTCTTGTCCTAAAAACACGACCTCCATGATGCAACCTCACTAATCTGTCCATCTACATCCAGCACACAACAATACTTGTCACTTAGCAGGAACTAGTTGCCACAGTTACAAAAATAAGACATTGCCTACTAATTAATAGTACTAATTTAACCAAACAATAAATCTACAACTCCATTTGGCCACAATGAGTATTAATAGTAAACTAATTTAACCAAAACCTAAAACTACAAATCCATGTGGCCAGCATGAGTATATAATACTTAATAGTACAAATTTAGCCAAACCCTAAACAAAGGCCACCATGAGTACATCATATTCAAAAAAAATTGACATCCAAGGCAGACCATGCCCCTATTTGCCTCTACATTCATCTTACATTGCAAATAATCATCCTAATCATAGCATTTCGCTCCGGAAGATACATATATACCACACCACCATATATGCACAGTTTAAGCAATTTCGAGACAATGTAGGAAAATCCAAACGGACAGAATGGAGGAGGGGAGGGAGATTTACCTCAGGGAACCGTCGGTACGGGAGTTCGGGCCACCTAGAGGAGCATTAAGGAGCTAGGGTTTGAGGGGGGGGGCGGAGTGGAGAGAGAAATGAAGCGGGCGGCGTCGAACAGAATGAAGGGAGGAGGAAGAAGGGGCCTCGGCGCAGCCTTTACTGCCCAAACTTCGGCGCCGAATCGGGCAGCGCCGAGGTATGTGGCTCGGCGATAACTAAACCCACGTCGAGGTCTTGGGCCAAACACAGAGCGTGGGCCGCATGGGCCGGAAATGGAGATGACCACATAGCTCGACGTGGAAGAGCCTCACGCCGACGTATAGGGCTCGGCGTCAGCTGACAACACGCCATCCCCTGGGCCCCACGAGACCACGCGTCACCGACGACCGCGGTCGTGGGTGACGTGGCAGGCACATCGGCGTGGTGTCAGTCGACGCCAAGGCTCATACCTCGGCGTCATGCCCTAATACACTTAAAAACGGTGCATTTTTAGAAAATGTTTTGGCAGGGGGCTATTTATAAAAATTATTTCTAAAAAGGACCAAATGCAAAAATTTCACTCTCTCGAAGGGAACTCAGCACAAAGCAATGCAAGTCGGATGCATGTGCATGCAACAAAAGAAAGTACGTTTTCACCGAAAACAGCAGTGACGACGACCAGGAGTGAAGAAGTCAGTGGTCGTTACGCCGTCAATGTTCAGTGCACCGCCGCCGCCGGTTGTGGAATGTCGAGTGCTTCGTGATCGAGCACCATCAGCGAGTACGAGTGTCCGGGCGAGGTTACAAGGAACCAAAAGTGTGGGTAATTAGTGGTCGCATGCATGTGACCTCTACCGTCGTCTATAGTGGATGTACGGCCACGATTGCGCGTGCAGCACTCAGCATGCAGATTAGGACAGCCAACTATTGATAAACTAATACCTAATCGGCCTCTTGTACGTTAAGCAGTCGGCAATCTCGCTCACTAATAATAATTACTACCTCAAGTACGTATGTGTTTATGTTTGTATATATATGGGGTATGTACACATACACATGATGTATCATCAGACTTCCTTACCTCCATGCATGGTTGCAGTGGCAGATGCACAGGGGGGGCTGGGTGGGCTGCAGCCCCCTGGACCACCTAATTACTACTATAATTACTATAATAAAAATCTTAATTTACCATTAAATCTTCATATAAATTAATATCTCTACTATTTGGAGCCCTTTTTATCCCCCATCCTGCATCCGCCACTACATGGTTGGTACCGTTGCAGACATATATAGCGATGAGAAGATCACACATAAAGAGATCTGGCACTTGAAATAACTCTTTGTAACCTGAAACTTGCCGTCGTCGACGTGCCATTAACATTGACACGTCCTCTGTTAGCTGTTAGTGAGACTGGAGAATTTTCACATTATTATTGTTGACTCTGCAATGTCAAGAAAGAAATTGAAGTGTGGTTGGATGCTGCCGCGGCGTGGTCTTTGCCAACGTGTCGGCGTCGGACCAAAAACATTGGCGTATGATTTGGCCGGCCGCCCGGCATTCGACCGGACTTGGGCGTGAAATTGGCTTGGCAATTCGGAAACTGTCATTAGCAGACGGCCGGACGGTCGGACGGTGCAGTCCGCGCGCTGCACGACTTCCGTGCGTGGGCAGACCAGGCTGGTGCATGCAGCATGGATCCATTTGCGCGTGGTAGACCAGGCCGGTTCATGTGCTTGCAGGATGCCTCCGTCCGTATGTGCTGGTGGAGACCAGTGACCGCAGGAGTGACCTTTTTTTCTGCCTGCCTGTGTTAGTTTGTGGCTGGATCAGCTGCCAAAGCCATGTGAGGGTCAGCCTATTTATTGTGGTTGCTGACTATCTACCGCTAATTATAGTTGGGTTTGTTGCAACATATTTTTTCTGGTGCGTGCCTCCCTGATGCCTAGAACCCAAACCCGCTGCTATTTTTATGTGTAAATTGGTATTTCCGTGTGTTTCAACATATGTTTCTGGGTTGTTTCAACATGTGTTTCTCGATTATTTCCATAGGTATTTTTAGGGTGTGTTTTTAACAGATGTTTCTAGTTTGATGTAACAGGTATTTGTGTTGTTTCAACATAATGATTTGGGTTTTTAACAATTGTTTCTGGGTTATTTTAATATACATTTTTAGGTCGTTACAACATATATTTCTATGTAGTTTTAACATGTATTCTAGGGTGTTTTTCAATAGATTTTTTTTTGTTGCAATAGTTATTTTTGCGTTGTTTCAATAAATTAGGGTTGTTTCAAGAGGTATTTCAGGTGTGTTTTTAGTAGATGAATTTTCGGTTGTTGCAATAGGTATTTCTGGGTTATTTTAACATATGTTTCAGAGTTGTTTCAACAAATATCCCTGAGATGTTTCAACAAATGTTTTTTTGAGTTATTGCATAAGGTATTTCTGCGTTGTTTTAACACATGTTTGTAGGTTGTTTCAACATATGTTCTTAGGTTATTTTAAAACTAGATCTGTTGTACATCGAGATGAGATAAATATTTTTTTTAAAATAAATTTTAAAGTATATTTATGTGGTGTCTTGTTTTGAAGAGCTTATCGCGAGAAACATGTTGGTATAATTGGATTTTAATTATGATGTTTGGTTTACGAGGTATATGATTTTTTTAACTTCTTAAAAATATGGAACTTTATGTACTGCGGCAGTACCACTCAGGCAGTGCAGTGGGCAGGCTTGTACTGTTGTCTGTTGTACACATGGTTGCATGCATGGACCACAACTCATCGGGAATTGGCAGTTTGGCACCCGGCGTCCGGACGCAGCCCACGCGCCGGACGTCCGGGCGCTAGAGCTCCCGTTTGTAATTACGCCAACAAGATCGAGCGAATAACCCAGAAATGACGTGGATCCAACCTAACTGCACCCGCATGAACAGGATCAATACGGCAATACGCGTGCCCATTTCGTTTTAATTAGAAAGAAAAATAAACCCGTGTGCCGTTGTGCTGCCTTATCGGTCAGAAAAAGGAAAATGAGAACGAGAAACCGTAGTGGCAACTGGCAAAGCAGCTCACCTCGACGACGACGACGACGGCGGCTAGTTAGTAGCCGTTGAACCGTCCCTGCGGGTTCTCGGCCCCACCCCACCTGCCTTTAATTACCTTTTTTGGTTTGAAAAAAAAAAAGACAGCACCCTTGTCTGCCTGCACAATGTCTGGCCGTCGTCGTGTTACATAAAACGGCCCGCGCCCCCCGCGCCCCTGTCTGCGAACCAACGATCGCCAAAGCCAGCGCCGCTCTGGCCTCTGCTATTATAGCCACCACCGCCGGCCCGCGCCTCTCCTCCCCAACGTCTCTGCGCGTGCCGGACCGTGCCGTGACGGGACAGCGGATCGGAGCCTCCTCCCTCCCTCCCCCATAACCTCACCATGGCGACAATGCCGGACGCGGACCGCGCGGCCATGACGGTGCCGCTGCTCCCACGGACCACGTGCCTGTCGGCGTCCTTCTCCTCCTTCACCTCCTTCTCCTCTTCCTCCACCTCCTCCACCACCTCCGCCTCCTCCTCACCCCCTTCCGCTTTCCCTCCTCCCGACGCGATGCCGCCGTCTCAGCCGGCAGGCCCGTGCAAGGCGCTGGCGGTGCTGCGGGACCACGCGGGCTCCGTCTCCAGCCTGTCCCTCTGCGGCGAGTTCCTGCTCAGCGCGTCCACGGGCGGCGACATCGCGGCGTGGCAGCAGCCGGACCTCCGGCGCTTCGCGCGGTTCGGCCACGGCGAGAGCGGCGGGTCCGTCAAGGCGCTGGCGGCCGCAGGCGGCCGCGTCTTCTCCGCGCACCAGGACGGCCGCGTCCGCGTGTGGCGCGTGTCCCGCCGCGCCCGCCGCGACGAGAACGCGTTCAAGCTCGTCGCCGCGCTGCCCACCGCCAGGGACTACCTGGGCCGCGTGTTCCGCCAGGCCAGCTACGTGCAGCCCACGGCGGCGCGGCGCGGCAGCAACCGCCGCCTCTGGATCGAGCACGCCGACAGCATCTCCTGCCTCGCCGTCGCCACGGCGCACGACGCCGCGCCGCTGCTCTACTCGGGCTCGTGGGACCGCACGCTCAAGGTCTGGCGCATCGCCGACCTCAAGTGCCTCGAGTCCATCCGCGCCCACGACGACGCCGTCAACGCCGTCGCCGCCGACGCGGGGGTCGTCTACTCGGCGTCCGCCGACGGCCGCGTCAAGGCCTGGGAGAAGGGCAAGGCGGCGCATTTCCTCCAGGGCGTGCTCGTCGCCCGCGACGGCGTGTCGTGGAACGCGCTCGCCGTCTCCGCCGGCGACCGCCGGGTCTATGCCGCGGGGTCCGACGGCCACGTCGCCGGCTGGGACCGACTCGGCGGCAGGACCGCCGCGCGCTGGACCCTCGCGTGCGATGTCAAGGCGCATGACATGGCCGTGTTGTGCCTCTGCGTTGTCAGGGACCTGCTCTGCACCGGCTCCGCCGACAAGACCATCGGACTGTGGCGCCGCCAGAGCGGCGGCGGCGAGCTGGCCAAGGTGGGCGTCGTTGCAGGCCACGAGGGCCCCGTCAAGTGCATCCAGGCGTCCTGGTGCAGGCTCAGCAATGGCTGCATGGTCTACAGCGGGAGCCTTGACAAGACCATCAGAGTTTGGTGGGTGCCCGGTGCTTTGCAGCATGACAATGGCAATGAGCAGCAGCAACTGGAGGAGCAAGAAAAGAGCTTCAAGGATCAGAATCAGAATGAGAAGGCTTCCCTGTTCTTGAGATGAAACGTATCTGTTTCAAATTTCAAAACCAATTGATTGAGATTGCTCAGGCCTAGTAGTCTGTATTTTGGACTTGGTGGTTTTCTATATTAGATTAGATGGAAGGGGGAGAACACACATACAAGGATAAATGGATAACACACAAAGGTAGCCATAGAGTGGGTGTGATTCTGTAAATGGCCGTATACTATGTTCTGGTTCTTCTTTGATATAGGTTTTGATTAAATGGAAAAAAAAAGGCTCAATGACCTTATTTGTGAGTTATGATGTGAATTCCTCAATCAAAAGTACTAGTATTTGCTATGGATGATGATGAACATTTCAGATTTGCAATGAGAAGCAGCAGCAAGGAAATAGCTTCAAGGATCAGAATCAGAATGAGAAGGCTTCTATGTTCTGCAGATGAAACGTGTCTGTTTCAAGTTTCACAATGGATAGATTGAGATTGCTCAGGTCTAGTCTATATTTTGGAAAAAAAAATTGCGGTACCAGACTTGGTGATTTTTTACATACAGGGATAAATGGGTAATACACAAAGGTAGCCGTAGAGCGTGTGTAATTCTCTGTATCTAAAAAAACAAGTGGGTGTAATTCTGTAATTTGCTGTTACTATATTCTGATTCTTCTTTGTTGCAGGTTTTGATTAAACGAAAAAGGCTCAGTGACCTTATTTGTGGGTTATAATATGAATTCCTCAATGAAAAGTTCTACTGTATTTGCTATGGATGATAATGAACAGTTAGATTTCCACTAAATTCTTTCAACATATGGCACTGGCCACTGGGGGAGTACCCACATTCGTGAGTTCATGCAAAAAGCTCAAGATGATACATTGCACCTCACTCTCAACTGGTGATACATGACACATTGCACGTTCTTGCAAGTGCTGACTTCTGATTGTTGTCCACCAATGCCGTGCTCACCTTTGTTCTAGTAGCACCACCACTGTCCTGATTTCTCATATTGGGCCAGAAGTACCATTTCTTCTCAGCCTTACAAGTCACAACACAAAGTTGCCTAAATCTAGCCGCTAATTCAAGTTCAATTCAAGGCCCAGGAAATACATACAGCAAAACATCATGCCCTTATTGTTTAACCTCATATTATGTACTAGGACTTCTAAGCTAACTTATATTTTAAAAAGGAGATAATATTAGCTCTAAATTACTACAGAGTTGGGCTGGGATGCGCTATTGCGCCGTCCTACACTCCTGCAACAAGCCCAATGCTTGCCCTTGTTGGGCACTTTGGCACCGATTTGACTTCAAGGCCCTTTGTCAAAAAAAGGACTGATGGATGACTATCCTTTCAGTCACATGATCAGAACATGCATATTTGCATGCAGAATCATTTCTCGCGTGCAGAACTGCAGATCAGGTTCATACACATACATACATATACTAGTATTTTATTTTATTAAAACCATAAAAGATTCGTAAATATTAATGTAACAGACCATTAACAAAACAATCACTATTCATCACCGAATCTTCCATCTGCTCTCCCAAACCTGAATCAGCATGTTGTTATTGAATCACTTCGGGAAGGTGACTGGGTAGACAGGACGCTTGTCCGGGCGGAACAGCCCAAAGTTCCTCTCCGTTGCATCCCCGGGCTTCTGGTTCTCGTTGAACATGGCAAACACGTACGTCTCCAGCACCCCGGGCCTCCTGGGCGTGCCTCTGTACACGTGGTCGATGAGCCCCTGGTTGTACGCCCGCGCGTTGTCCACGCTCGCCGCGAACCCGCGGGCCGACGGCCACCCGCTCTCGGACACGACGACCCTGACGCCGGGCGCGCCGGCCTTCTCCAGCGCGGCGTAGATGGCGTCCACCATGGCGTCGAACAGGTTCGTGTAGACCAGCCCGTTGCCGCAGTCTCTCACCGTCGTGCCCGGCTGGAACGTGGCGTAGCCGAGGCTGATGTCGCGCGGGTTGCCCTTGTACGCGAAGTAGGGGTACAGGTTGGCGAGCAGCGGCGACCCGGTGTCGGCCAGGAACCGTGCGACGGGCACCATGTGCGGCTCCACGTCGGGGCGGAACACGCCGCTGGAGGGCGGGAACGTGTTCGCGAACACGTCCATGTCCATCCTCACCGCCGTGGACACCCTGACCACGCCGGAGAGCCCCGCGGCGGCGAGGGCGGCGTGCACGTTCCGCATGGCAGGGAGGATGAGCCCCGCGTCTCCCGGGTCCACCTCGTTGCCCACGGCGATGTACTTGATGAGCACGTCCGGGTAGTAGGCCTGCACGTTGGCCTGGACCCAGGCGGTCCCGGCGGCGGCGCTGCTGGCGAGGTTGCGGACCGCGTCGACGCCGCCCACGTCCAGGATAAGGCTGATGCCGATGCCGCGGAGCGCGGCGAGGGCGCCGTGGTCCGGGGAGTAGATGCGCATGGTGTGGATGTTGTGGGACTTGTAGAGCTGCACCACGTCCGCGTGCGACGGCAGGTTGTCGCCGAGCCATCCGTAGCAGACACCGTGCACGCCTGCAGCTAGCAAGAGATCAGGCCTCGATCGAATGAAAACGAAACCAAAATGGCATGCATGCAGATGCAGTAACTAAACCGCTTGGGACTGAGAAATGAGACTTTGGTAAGCTTGAGAACTGAGAAGAATGGAGTTAACCTTTCGTTACAAAGAAGAATGGAATTAACCAAGAAATGAGAAAAGAAAACCACACCTCCCATTTGCTCAAAATGAGCAATGAACTTGCTCAAATGTGTACATCACTTGCATGTTTTGGTAGCGACGCCTAGCGGCCTTATATAGTGGGTGCCCCTGATCCCTCGTTCATGCATCTCGCTCTCCTTCCATCCACCACGCGCTGAATTCAGAAGACCACGCGGCTCACCAAGCACTGAGCAAGCTGAAAAGCCACAAACAGACATTTAATCTCCCTCTTCACATAGCACAAATTAGAAATTCCCGTTCGTTTCAGCTCAAAAACTGCATTACTGAAGAGCACTTAGGACTCAGGAGAAAACTCGACCTTCTGTCTTACTGTTTCGCATCTTAAATTCGACCACGATACAGAAGAACACTTTTTTATTTGGCATTGCCATCACGTCCACCCGGGGAGGCCAGGAGCAGGGCAGAGAACGCATTTTGGGAAAATTGGACTTTTCGATGAGAATGCTGTTGGAGAGGGGGTTTTAGTGGTAAATAGCTAAATTTAGAATCATGGAGAGATTTAAAACGTCTCTTCTAGACGCTCTTATTCGTAATCAACCAAACATAAGTCATCCCTACTTTGGCATGGCGGGTGGAGACTGGAAATCAAACACACTCCAAATGTTTGCTATTTTTGGAGGGGCCCAACACTATTTAGTTGGGCTTACGATTCAGCAGCCATCACTCCAACTGTCCGCGGAATCTGGCAGTCTCTTTCTCCACGCCTCGTGCTCTTGACTTGTCAGGTTTCTTGATTGCAAGGAAAGGAATGGAGGAGGAGGCAGCGAATCTGAGCTGCGGCGACGTCGAGGAGGAAGAGGAAGCGGCGGAGCGCGCCGTCGACTTCGACCCGACGGAAGACGAGCTGGTGCTGCACTTCCTGCGCCGTGGGAGCTGCTGGAGCGGTACGGCCTGCGTGACCGGGGCCACTTCTTCGTGGCGCGCGGGCGGGGGCGGTCCGCCGCCGTGCGCCGCTCCGTTGCCGGCGCCGGCGCCTGGTTGCACAGCGCCACCAAGCGCGCGCAGTCCGTGACGGACCTCGGCGTCGTGGTGCGCTGGAGCAGGGTCAAATTCTGCTTCTACGTGCCGCAGCTGCGGAGCGCCGGGTGGGTGCTGGAGGAGTACCAGATCACGGACCCGCGGTGCTACCGCCGCGCCGACGACGACGACGAGGATCCGTACTGGGTGCTCTGCCGCGTCAGGAGGAGCGGAGATCATCAGGGCCGACGGGCTGCTGCTGGTGCTGGAGCTGGAGCTGGGGCGACGCAGCAAAGAGAGAACTTAACCAAATCTGAAATGTTCATTCTTCTTTGGTATAGGTTTTGATTAAAGGGAGGAGGAAAAAAAGGCCCAATGACCTTATTTGTGAGTTAGGAACCTGTGAGTTATGATGTGAATTCCCCAATCAAAATTACTAGTGTTTGCTATGGATGATCATGAACATTTCGGTTTTGCAATGAGAAGCAGCAGAGGATCAGAATCAGAATGAGAAGGCTTCTCTCTTCTTGAGATGAAACGTGTATGTTTCAAATTTCAAAATGGATTAATTAAGATTGCTTAGGTCTAGTCTATATTTTGGATTGTTTGTTTTACCTTGCACCTTGGTGACTTTTTTATTAGTCTAGATTAGATAAATTGGGGAGAACAGATAGACAGGATAAATGGATAATACAGAAAACTAGCCATAGAATGGGTGTAATTCTCTTTATCTTAAAAAAAAAGAGTGGGTGTAATTCTGTAAATGGCAGTATACTATATTCTGATTCTTCTTTGATGCAGCTTTTGATTAAATGGAAAAAGAAGGCAATGATCAGGAGATGGATGCCTTTGTACATGGAGGACGTGCGACTGCAACTGGAGAGTTTCATCAAGTTCCTAGAGTCCAAAGCAAGCTTACTGCCTCAGCTCCAGTGGACATCAACGACGGGCAACTCATCGTTAGGGTTGGAACCATTGGGTGTGCAGCCGTTGGCCGTGGCCTACACAAGTTTGGGTGAGGACGAGACGACAGATGAGACTTCGGAGCGAGAGGGCCGGGTGATATCGCTGGATGTTAGTTTGTTATCGGTAGGGCATGAGCTCCTCTTTCCTGTTGGATCTTTTGGCTGCCGCGGTGATGCGGTTTAATTGTAATGCTTACACTGTGAACTTGTAAGGCTTTTGGTAACGTAAAAGCGGAGGAAACCTTTTTCTCTTAAAATAATGTGAATTCCTTCAAAAGTTACTGTATTTGATATAGATGGTGATAAACAGTTCATTTACACTACGTTCTCTCGTAATATTTTCAAATAAAATTTTTTAATGATTAACTGCAAATTTAGAAGCTTTTATACAAAAATTTGAGATGTAGCATCCTGTCGGCAGTCCAGGGGCCGACAGGACTACGTGGCGCTGACATGGCAGCCAACGCGCGCGCGGCGCGCACCAGGTTGTCGGCGTCAAGCTGTGAAGCAAAACTGTGTGCTGGCTCGGCTCGACCCAGCACTCCTGCAGCCATCACTCCAGCGAGTAGCGTCCCCGGAATCTGTCAGTCTCTTTCTCCACGCCGCGTGCTCTTGACCTGTCAGTAACGATTCTGTTCCTTGGTTGCAACGAAAGGAATGGAGGAGGAGGAGGCGGTGAATCTGAGCGCCGGCGACGGCGAGGAGGAGGAAGAGGAAGCGGCGGAGCGCTCCTCCGGCGGCAGCGGCGGCGGCGCCGGGGGGTTCGACTTCGACCCGACCGAGGACGAGCTGGTGCTGCACTTCCTGCGCCCGCAGCTGCGCGGGCTCCCGCCGCGCGTGGCGGGCGCCGTGCTGGAGGCGGACCCCTGCGGTGCGGCGCCGTGGGAGCTGCTGGCGCGGTACGGTCTGCGGGAGCGGGGCCACTTCTTCGTGGCGCGCCGGCAGGGGCGGGGGCGGACAGCCGTGCGCCGCGCCGTGGCCGGCGCCGGCTCCTGGATGCGCAGCGCCACCCGCCTCGGGCAGTCCGTCACGGACCTCGGCGTCGTGGTGCGGTGGAGCAGGGCCAAGTTCTGCTTCTACGTGCCCCAGCCGGGTCCGGGGCCGGGGCAGGGGGAAAAGCTGCGGAGCGCCGGGTGGGTGCTGGAGGAGTACCAGATCACGGACCCCCGGTGCTACCGCCGCGCCGACGAAGAGGAAGAAGACCTGTACTGGATCCTCTGCCGCGTCAGGAGGAGCGGAGACCATGGGAGGCGGACAGAGGCTGGGGCTGGAGCTGGAGCTGGAGCTGGGACGACGCCGCCGGGCTGGAACCGGGTTCTTGAGTGATGAGGGCAAGTCACGCGGCGGCGCACGTGAAAGCACGAGGTGAAGTTGTGTTTCTTTGTTTTTGTTTTGGATTGGATTGGACAGGAGACTTAACCAAAAGTAAGTCGCCGAAATCGTGAATTGGCGGTAAAAATTGGTTGGCAGACGTTTGTACCGTACGATCATCATCTGTCGAAAGTTGCAACCGCCACCAAATTGAACGCCTGCCTGGCTGCATCTGCATCTGAATGAGCTGCTAAGCTAAAGGCCATAAATTGTGCTGGATGGCACTGCTGTGCGCGTCTAACTGGGCATAGCACCAATAGCCACCAGCTTGCACATACTAGCATTTCCGATCCAGGGACGACAGAGACACCTGTGGCGAGCATGGACAGCAAGGTCTGCCGCCGCGTCTTTCAGCTGGCGCTGCTGCTCGGCGTCGCGCTCGCACTCGCCGGCTCGATCATCGCCGGCGGCAGCGTGGAGGTTGTTGGGCTAGCCAGCAATGCCGCCACCGCAGCCGGGGCCAATGCGGCACGGCAGACAATGATGGCGCAAGCGGCGACGACGACGACGGCGAAGTCGACGATAATGGGGTCGGAGGTGCACCGCCGTGTCCTCAGCGGCCTCAGCCCGTCCTCACTCAATCCCGACAGGCCAGTCTGCCTCAGCAAGTCGTGCGGAGCCCGCGGCGGGCCGTACACCCGCGGCTGCGTGAAGGCGTACGGGTGCGTTCAGTAGGGGCTCCAAAGCCCTCCTGCTCCTTCAAAAAAAGAAAAAAAAAAGAGGTGCGGGTGCGGCTGAACATGGGCGTGTGTGCTTCGTATACTGCTACAATGCATGATGTGTATCCGATTTTATTTTGTTCAGGTACTGTGTTTTAATCACCATCATCGTACTGTAAGAGCCAACGCATGATGTGTATCGTTTGTATCAGTTGTATATGGGCTTCCAAACCATGGATGGTTTCGCCATGGAAGGGACTCAAATGATCACAGGCATCTCCTTCTAGTGTCGCGCGGTTGAATTGAACGGATAAAAAAGAACCATTTTCCTCCTGCTGCCACTGCCAACGGCATCCTGTGTGTTTTGGGTATTGCAGACTTGCCAGTCAGTGCACTGTTTGGAGGGAGATGGAGACGGGGATTGGAGAAGGCTCTCTGCTTACCCGGTCACCATATACGTGGGGAAGGCGACGGACCAGCATCTGAGTGCCACCGTTGCGGTCGACACAGAGGTCAATCTGTCGTTGTTTCGACCCCTAGGGTCAACTCTAACAAGTAAAATCGTAATTATGTGCTCCCTTAATCTAGTGGGTAATACAAGAAGGACACGACGATTTATCCTGGTTCGGGCAAAGAAGGCCCTACATCCAGCGCGGGAGGAGATAGTTCGTGTTATCTTGCACCGAAGCGCTAGTACAGGGGTGAATACAAGCGTGTGTGAGAAGCGTAAGCTAGAGCTTGAGTGTCTCAGGCGCTTAGCTCTCTATTTCACAATGTCTTACAGTGTTGTTCTGTGATCTAAAGCCTTAGCGTATGAAGCTCTCGATCTCTCTCTCTTTCTCCTCTCCCCCCAGCTAAAGTCCTGGCGCCTCATTTTATAGGCGAAGGAGGGGCGCAGGAGTACATGTTTTTAGGCCTCACGTGCTTGATGACGTATGGCGTTGATGTCGATCATGTCGGTGCCGCTATAGAGGTGTACATCAGCATGGGAGGTCCTGCAGCCGTCGCGTCAGGAGTTGTTGAAGTCCCGCTCAAGGGTCATCGTGATGGAGTCGAGGGGCGACGGTCGAGGCCTCAGGTCGAGTCGAGGAGGTCGAGGCCCATCGGATAAGGCCGAATCCCGGGAGATGCGGGGAATGTGTTGATTTTCGCGTCTCGAGGGGGTGCCGGACGGGACACAGTACTCGGTATGGCGTAACAGTGAGGTACGATCCGTGAGATTCTGGGGTATAGGCGGTAAAAGCAGGATTCGACTGCCATACTTGCAACTGTTACTATGACTACGACCATACGGTTAGGCAGGAGCAGGTAAAATGCATTGAATGCGCCTAGATCCGTACGGGGAGTAGGTAGCCGAGGGGTATACTGTGCTCGAGGGTTGCCTATTCGCACGGGCGAAGTTCTGTCCTCAAGGGCGGGCTCGTTCGCTCGTGCGAAGTTCCGTCCTCGAGGGTTAGCTCATTCGCTGGGCAAAGTTCCGTCTTCGAGGCCGGCCCGTTCGCTCGAGCGAAGTTCCGTCCTCGAGGGGTCGCCCGAATTGTACCCTCGAGCGTATGGTCTCGGTCCGCGTGGTAGCCCATCGAGCAGGCTGTGGCTTTGGGCTATCGACGCCTGTTCACGGGCCGGCCCAGTATGCTTTAGCCTGAGGGCTTTTGAGCGATAGTGAGGGATGTCGTTGGAGGGTTTGCGTTGCTGATTTCGGGGATTAGTCCTGTTAATCGAGGGTTTGGGGTACCTCTTTCCCAGATCCTCAACAGTAGCCCCTGAGCCCCTGCGTGAGTGGTGGCACTCAGGCAGGGGGTCAGGAGTCGGGAGCGAGGTGCGACTCGGATTTTTCTGCGGGGGGCGCGCGAGCGTCACCCGCGGGGGTAACCCCCGAGGCCTCGGAGGAGCCGGGAGACTCCTTCGAGGGCTTTATTTGTCTTCGGTCGAGGGGTGCTCATCTAGTCGGGTGCGGACCTGAACTGGAGTCGTGGCGCTTTGCCGAGGGGTACGTAGGAACGTCGAGCCCCCGGGGGATTTTCGACCCTCTTTCATCGAGGGGTGCCGGGCACGCTCGAACCCCCGAGCCTCGTGGGGCTGGGGCATTGCCGGCCTCGGCGTTCCTCTCACGAGTCCTTTTGATCGGATGTGAGGCGAGAAGCATCGAACTACCCTCGATAGGGTGAGCCTCGAAGTTCTCAGTGAGCTGGTAACGGGAAAATCCAAGTGAGAGCCCGTTCCTCGTTCGATAGAGGTCGGCTGGTGGCCCGGAGGCGGTCTCATTAAAGAAAAATGCATGGACCTACGGATACTGATTCCATTCGATAGGTCTCGGCGGCTCGATGCCTCCCTTTGGGGGGATTCCATAAAAGTCCATAGCATTCTGCCTTGGATATGTCCAAAGGGGTCTCGAGAGTTCGTTCTCGAGCGGGGCCTCGTGTTGGCTCCCCCTTGGTCACCCCTGACTTGGGTGCTTGAGGGCGGCTGTCGAACCCTGGTCGAGGGCCAGCCTTCGCTCCCTCGAGGCTTGTTGTGGGGCCGGATCCCCTTTACCTTCTCCTGGAGGAATCCGTCGGTAAGTAACGTCTATTTTTCTTACCGTCAGACGCGTCTTTTGAGGAGGAGGCTTATGAGGTGCAGTGGTGGAGATCGTGGTGGGCCCGGGCAACGGCTAATTGCCTGAGGTGTGACGCGTGTATCCGGGCGAGAATCAAGGGGGAACGGTTAGGTAAACGCATTAATTGCGGCGAGTTACCTTTTTCTGCCGCCGGATTTCGCCCGTTGCTCCTCTTGGGTATAAAATCAGGTGGGACAGGCACTGTTCGCCCCTAACTTTGCCATCCTGCCCTCGCCACCGCTAGTGCTCTGAGTTCCTGCTTTCCTACGCGCGAGGGTAGGAACTTAGAGCAAAAAGTCACAATTGGGAATCTTTCCGGTCCCCCGTCCGCTGAGGAGATTCACGTTGTTGCTGCCGCCGCCGTGTCCACTGAACAGATTTGTGCCGCCGCCGCTGCCATGGCCCCCATCTTCCAGCCTGCCGAACCCTGGTGCCCGTCGACTGTAACGCGGCAGAGGTTGAACGAGCTGGTGGGAGAAGGACTTCTCTGCCCCGTCACCGATCTGACTCGGCCAGAGTGGATTGCGCCGCCGAGGAGCCACCTGGAGCCAAGCCCGCCGGAGGGCTACGTGGTGAGCTTCCTCAAGTACCATCGGCATGGGTTCGGAGCGCCCCCGAGCGAGTTTATGCGGGTGCTGACGAACTTCTATGGCGTTGAGCTCCAACACTTCTCCCCCAATGCCATCTCCAACGCCACCATCTTCACGGCCGTCTATGAGGGCTACTTAGGGATGGCGCCACATTGGGAGCTGTGGCTCCATCTCTACAAGGGGGAGTGGTTCGCCTCTCCGGTGGGACCAGGCGTGAGGCGGATCGTCAGAGCGGGCTATCTCAACTTCGCATTGAAGACAGGCAAGTCAGAGGTGCCACGCGAGTACATCCCCACCGGGTTGATGTCCAACCACTCCTGGTGGGACGAGCAATGGTTCTACCTCCGCAATGACGGAGGCTACCTCCCGCCGTACACCGGGCGGCTCATCACCGAGCGGCCATTCAACTGGCCGCACGGTGTGACGGGGGATCTCCAACGTCGACTTTGACCCCTCGTCGCCATGATGAGGACCCTTCGAGAGGTGGGCCTGACGGCGGGTGTGGTGGTCTCGGCCTTCCACAGTCGATGGGTGCTCCCCTTGATGGAGCGCCCGCTGCGGTTGGACGAGATGTTCCCCGTGGTGGCGCCCGAAGTGCTCAAGAGGTGCCGGATGTCCAGCGAGGATATATCTGCCACGGAGATCGTCACGTGGGTGAAAGGGATGGTTGCAAGTTCATTCAGGACAGAGGATGTCAACCGCCTACCCATGCGATCGGAGGAGGGGTACCTCGACCTGGTGAGTGCCTGGACCCATGCTTTTCGTGTTTACGTTTCGTCCCTCTTTTCCTTACTCTTGTCCTTGCGACTGAGTTCCTTCGTGCAGGGGGGAATTGACTACCGGAGATCGAGGCCCCCGTTGAGGGAGGATGCTCTCAATTGTCAGGTAAGACGCTTTGATGCCCAGCAGGAAAAGAGGCGCAAGGATGAGGAGAAGAAGAAAAAGGACAAGAAGCTCCGGGAGCGCGAACAGCGCGAGAAGCGCCGTGCGCAACAGAGGCGCGATGGGCTCTCAGAGGAGGAGTCTCCCTCAGAGGATGAGGGAGACGAGGATGATGATGATGATGTCGATGTCGAAGGGGTGGCGGGATGTCTCGAGCTCTTTCTGTCTGGTCCCTCCCGTATTGACCACCTTCCGGTGCAGGAGGATGCGTCGGAGCAGCGTGCCCCTCAGCCGGCGACGTCGGCCTCGGAGCGCCGACGAGGGAAAAGGTCGACCGACCCCTCAACACGGGGGCGTTCGTCCGCCTCCCGTCGTAATCACGGTGGGACCCTGCCCCACTTCGACTCGGGAGACCCGGTCCCGTCATTGGCGCGGGCGGAGCAGAGTCGTGCCCAGGAGACCTCGTCGGAGCAAGGAGGCATAGCGACCCCACCGGCAGCCCCTAGCAGCCCTAACCCTGGGAAAAGCTTGGATTTAGGTGAGGCTTCGAGGTCTGCTAGAGGCTCGAGGGGGACCCAAAAGGCCTCTATCCCCTTCGGGTAAGTGTTGTCGATTTAAATTTCTTCTCGTTACTTCCTAATTCTGTGGTTCATTAAGTTCTCTGCTAATCTGCTTTCCGTCCAGGCCAAAGCGCTGTATCAAGGAGGCGACCCTTGCGCCGGCTAAGCGGCTCAGGGTGGACCCGGCCACGAAGATGAGGTCCTTGGTCATAGGTGCGACATCGAGGCCCTTGGCACCGTGGGAGGCGAAGTGGCTGTCCTTAGCCCTCGGGGCTATGGCTCGCGGTAGGCTGACGGGTTCTGCTCTTGATGCAGGGTCGAGCGACTCGGGGGCCATGACGGGCGACGACTCCAAGCTGGGGAAGACGCAGGAGGGAGGGCGTGCCTCTTCGGTGTCGACGTCCATGGTCCCCAAGCTCGGCCCGGCGCCAGGGAGCGGAACCACGACGTCGGGAGCCCCTGACCTGGGATAACCCGAGGTCTCCGTTTCCATGCTTGAGGCAGGAGCCCCTGAGGGTCATGAGCCAAGAACGGAGGTAGCCCTCGTCAACCTCGAGGGTGAGGAGGCCATTGCCTCTCCCCCCTCGACGGGAGGGCGAAAGCCGTGGCCGACGGGGCTACACGAGATGGAGGCCTTACGGAAGAAGGAGCAGGAGGCCCTGCAGGAAGAGGAGCTGCCGCAGACACAGTAGGAGGAGAAGAAGTCGCAGGAGCGGCAAGAAGAGGAGGAGCTGACTGGGGGCCGGCCCCAGCATCAGTAGGCACAGCAGACACCGCCGGGGGACGCGACGCTGCTGGATCTATCGGCGCAGCAGCCGCCTAAGCCATCGGAGGGGGAGGAGACCTCGGGTCTCCCAAAATAGTGGGTGTCCGTGATCACCCTCGACGAGCTACTGACGGAGCAAGAAACAGTGTTGAAGGCATGGACAGTTCTGCGCTCACCGAGGGCACAGCTCGAGGTGGAGACCTCGGCGCCGAGCCCGCCGGGAGACATGTCGATGGTGGACCTACCGACGCCACAAGATGTGGCATTGGAGGAAATGACAGCCTCGACCCCTCCGCCGCCTCCAGAGGCACCTAAGCCAGCGTCAAGCCAGCCACCACAATCGTCGATCACGCTGTTGGAGGAGCCAGTGATTTCTGGTCCGCAGGCGGAGCGGCCGGAGGAGACGGTGGCCAAGAGTCCTTCTGCTTTTCGACATCAGAAGGAAGGAGAGGATCCCCCTCGCATGCTGGAGTAGTCATCGCGTTGGGGGCTCCTGGCCCGTTGAGGAGGTCGACTTCCGACTCTGGGCTGGGAGATACCAGCATCACGTCAGAGTTCCCCACCCCGGCAGAGTTGTCGGAGCGCCATGGCGCCCCACGCGATGTGGCGAATAAGATCGAGTCCTTGGTGCGAACCAAGGTTAAGACGGTCCTCCCACATTGGGGCAAGGAGCGCGTCGTGCTCCGGGAGCTTGGCGACTCCAGTGCTCCCATGATCGTAATGGATGACCCGAAGGAGGTCCCGAGCGTGGCTGCAGCACTCCCTGGAGCTGGTCGTCGAGCTCGTTGGAGGTCTCAACCAGAATATCGCGGTAAGTCCCTGTTTAGATCACAAATGATTTTTGGCTTTTTCCGTATGGATTGCCTTAACCCTCGATTTCTTGTTTCCAGGACGTGCGAAGGCGTTCCCACTCCAAGTCATACTTCCTTCACGAGACGCACAACAGCCAGGAGGAAGTGCTTCGCCAACTCGAGGCCGGTTGTTTTGCGCAGAGCATGGTGGCCGAGGTCGAGGGGGAGGTGAAGCGGGCCAAGGAGGAGGCCGCCAAGGCCAAGGAGGAGGCTGCCCGGGCGAAGGAGGATGCCGAGGCAGCTCGAGGCAAAGCCGCCCAAGTCAAGGAGGAGCTCCGATGGGCGAAGGAGGAGGCCACCGCAGCCAAGGGCGAAGCGGAGAAGGCCAAGAGCGATGGCACTCGCGCCCAAGAGCACGTCAAGTTGCTCACGAAGGAGGCTCGAGGCTCCATGGAGCGTATCCGCTCGCTCGAGGCCAGTCTGGCTCAAGTCTCCATAGCGCGCGACACCCTCTTCGTCTTGGTCAAGGAGGAGAAGGGTCAAGCCGACAGCCTGGACGCCAAGCTCGAGGCGATGAAGGCTGCCCTTCGAGAGAAGGAGCAAGCCATCATCTTGGCTGGTGGCGCCCTCGAGACCCTCCGGTGCGAGAAGATGGACATGACCCGGGCTTTCAAGGCGGCCCAGCGGGAGCGAGACGAGGCTCAGGAGGAGCGCGACGTCGTGCCGGAGGACTGCAGCGCCCTCAAAACCCACTGTGCCAGTGAGTTCCTTGGTGGGCTTTGACTTTTCCTTTTCGTATGACTTGTTTAACTGTTGTTTCGTCTTTCAGGACTTGAGACCGAGCTGCTCTCCACTCAGACCACCACCAAGGCGCTACAGGAGAGCCTCGTGGCGGAGGGGGCGCTGCTCGACAGGTTTCGGGTCGCCATCAACAGGCTCTGCACCTCCTGGGAGGTCGAGCCCATCGAGGAGGTCGGAGAAGACGTCCCGGGGGCCGCGTTCGTCGACCGGTTCTACCACCTCGACGCCACCCTTCGAGATCGCATACGGGAGGCGCTTCACAGCGGTGTGAAGCGGGCACTGGTGGTGGTTTCCTCCGGCTTCGTCTTTGACATGGGCGTCGTCGCCCAAGGCTTCGTCCCCGACATCTCGAAGACCGATGCTGAGAACGAGGAGTGATGCCGAGGGCTGATCCAGGATGCCAAAAGGCCGGGGGGAGCGTTGGCGAAGCTGTTTGAGGATGAAGTCCTCCCCCCGAAGATGAAGGGTACACTGTCGAGGAGGGCGGCGATGGAGACGGCGGAGCGGGCCTGTAGGGCAAAACTAGGCGAAGGTGCCCGTGTAAATAAGTTAGTTTTTGTAACTTATATTTAGTGTGGGCAGAGTGTGCCTTTAAAACATCTATGCATCTATCATAATACATTTGGATATTTTAAGTTCGAGCCTTCTCTGTTTTCTTTCACCTAGATTTTGCTTTTTTGACTAAATGTTCGACGCATGCTCGTATCCCTCGAGGGAGGGGGAGCGAGTGGGGGTACCATAGCCTTGAGGTGTAGGAGAGCCCCAGGCTCGATAGCCCTCGACCCTTAGGGAGTTCAAGGCGTTTTCTACTTAATCACGAAGCGCATCGAGGCGTAGGAAAGAAGAGACGCTCGAGCTTCGATCACCTGACTTTTTCTTTTCGACTAAGTGTTCGATGCATGCTCGTATCCCTTGAGGAAGGGGGAGTGAGTGGGGTACCATAGCCCTGAGGCGTAGGAGGGCCCCAGGCTCAACAGCCCTTGACCCTTAGGGGGTTCAAGGCGTTTTCTACTTAGTCACGAAGCAAAAGAAGACGCTCGAATTTTAAAAAATCGTTCGTATTTTTTAGGAACTTAGGGGTTCCCCCCGTTAGCCCCGAGAGGGGCTTGACTCTGGCGAGACAGGGTCGAGGCTACCTCTTGCATGTACAATAATGAGTTTGAACTTATAATCGAAAGTACTTCTTATATTTGTCATGCGAAAATGTACGAAACATGCGAGAATGTACAAGGGTATCGATGCCCTAGGGGCAGAAATGACGTAGCTGTTCGATTTTCCATGCGTTAGTGAAGTTTTCGCCCTTGTTGTTCGCTAGCTTGTACGTTCAGGGCTTCAGCTCCTCAGCTATAGTGTATGGGCCTTCCCATGGTGGAGTCAGCTTGTGACGCCCCTTGTTGCTCTATCGTCGACGTAAGATGAGGTCTCCAACTTGGAAGTCCCTCGAGCGCACGTGCTTGTCGTGGTAGCGTCGAAGTTTTTGCTGATACCTTGCAGAGTGAATCAACGTCATGTCCCAATCCTCCTTGTGCTGGTTGACGTCGTTTGCGAGGGCTTCTTCGTTGGTTTTCTCATTGTAGGCCTTTAGTCGAGGGGAACCATACTCGAGATCAATGGGGAGGACGACCTCGGACCCATAGACCAAGAAGAATGGTGTGAACCCCGTGGCTCGACTAGGTGTTGTCCTTAAGCTCCACAGGACCGAAGGCAGCTCCGCGGTCCATTTCTTTCCGTGCTTGTTAAGGCGGTTGAAGATCCTTGGCTTGAGGCCCTGCAAAATCATGCCATTGGCGCGCTCGACCTGGTCGTTAGTTCAAGGATGAGCAACCGCGAACCAGTTTACACGGATGTGATAGCGATCGTAGAAATACAAGAACTTCTTGCCGATGAACTATGTGCCGTTGTCAGTGATGATGACGTTCGGGACCCCGAAGCGATGGATGATGTCGGTGAAGAACTCGACCGCCCGCTCAGAGCGGATATTGCCGATAGGCTAGGCCTCAATCCACTTGGTAACTTGTCGACAGCAACGAGTAGGTGCGTGCACCCCTTGGTTGTCCTCTTGAGAGGCCCCATGATATCAAGCCCCCAGACCACGAACGACCAGGTGATGGGGATCATCTATAGGGCGTGAGCTGGGAGGTGCGTCCGCTTGGCGTAGAATTGACACCCCTTGCACGAGCGGACAATGTTGATGGCGTCGGAAACGACGGTTGGCCTGTAGAAACCTTGTCGGAAGGCATTGCTGACGAGGGTCCTTGGCGCTGCGTGGTGACCGCAAGCCCCCGAGTGTATGTCCTCGAGGAGCCTCCTGCCTTCTCTGATAGTGATGCAACACTGAAGGATACCTGATGGGCTTCGCCTATAAAGTTCCTTGCCATCACCATAGATGATGTAGGACTTGGCCCGTCGCGTGATCCGGCAGGCCTCGGTCCGGTCTTCTGGGAGCTCCCCTCGAATGAGGCAGTCGAGGAAAGGGATTCGACAATCCGGAGGTGGGCTCGATGGAGGAGGTGTCCCCTCGATCTCCATGACATCGGCCCCGGTCGAGGAGACCTTGGCTGAGGCCGCGGGGTTGAGTTTCGAGGGTGTGGTGCCAGCCCCGAGCCTAAGTCGATGGAGGGCTCGAAGTGGTCTCTTGAGAATACATCCAGAGGGATAATACCTCGAGTTGATGCGATCTTCGCGAGCTCGTTCGCAGCTTCGTTGTAGCGTCGAGCAATATGATTGAGCTCGAGGCCATGGAACTTGTCTTCCAGTTTGCGCACTTCATTGCAGTAGGCTTCCATCTTGGCGTCGTGGCGGCACGAGGCCTTCATCACTTGGTCGATGATGAGTTGCGAGTCACGTCGAATGTCAAGGCATTGGACCCCGAGTTCGAGGGCAATATGCAACCCATTGACAAGAGCCTCGTACTCCACAATGTTATTAGAAGCGGCAAAGTGGATGCGAATAACGTAGCGCATGTGAACTCTGAGGGGTGAGATGAAGAGCAAGCCTGCGCCTGCTCCTATCCTCATGAGCGACCCATCGAAGTACATTGTCCAGAACTCGGCTTGGACTTGAACTGGCGGCAACTGGGTGTCTGTCCACTCAGCGATGAAATCCGCCAGCACCTAAGATTTGATGGCCTTCCGTGGTGCGTAGGTGATGATCTCGCCCATGAGCTCGACCGACCACTTAGCAATCCTTCCAGCGGCCTCCCGGTTTTGGATGATTTCCCCCAAGGGGAAAGAAGACACCATGGTAACCGAGTGGCTGAGGAAGTAATGCTGGAGCTTGCGACGCATAAGAACGATGGCGTAGAGTAGCTTTTGCACCTGTGGGTAGCGGGTCTTGGTTTCCGAAAGTACTTCACTGATGAAGTAAACTGACCGCTGGGCGGGCAGGGCGTGCCCTTGCTCTTGCCTCTTGACCACTATGGCCGCGCTGACCACCTGAGTGGTCGCAGCGACATAAAGGAGGAGAGGCTCGGGGGGTTCAGTCGACATCGTTGGTCGAGGTGGGACGAGGATCGGGGCGGAGGTCAGCATGCTCTTGAGTTTGTCGAGGGCCACCTCAGCCTCCGTGGTCCATGTGAAGCGTTTGGATTTTTTTCAAGAGGCGATATAGGGGCAAGGCCTTTTCCCCCAAACATGAGATAAAACGGCTAAGAGCTGCGAGGCAGCCCGTGACCCTCTGTACGCCCTTGAGATCTTGAATCAGCCCCATTTGTGTGATGACTGCGACCTTCTCGGGGTTGGCCTCGATCCCGCGCTGGGAGATGATGTATCCGAGGAGCATGCCCCGAGGCACCCCAAAGACACATTTCTCAGGTTAAGTTTGATATTCTTGGCTCGAAGGCACCCGAATGCAATTTCGAGGTCATGGATGAGGTTGTCGGCTTTTTCGGATTTGACCACGATGTCATCGACATAGGCCTCGACCGTGTTGCCTATGTGTCTGCCGAAGACATGGAGCATGCATCGCTGATACGTCGCCCTGGCGTTTCGAAGGCCGAAGGGCATGGTGACGTAGCAATACATGCCGAAAGGTGTGATAAAGGAAGTCACGAGCTGGTCGGACTCTTTCATCTTGATTTGATGGTAGCCGGAATAAACATCAAGGAATGAGAGGGTTTTAAATCCCGTGGTAGAGTCAACAATTTGACCAATGCGTGGTAAAGGAAATGAAACTTTCGGACATGCTTTGTTTAAACTAGTATAGTCAGCACACATCCGCATTTTTCCATTCTTTTTCTTAACTAACACGGGATTAGCTAACCATTCGGGGTGATGAACCTCCTTGATGAATCTAGTCGCCAAAAGCTTGTGTACTTCCTCGCCGATGATCCTGCGTTTCTCCTCGTCAAAGCGACGCAGGCGTTGCTTCACCGGTCTGGACCCGGCTCGGATCTCGAAAGGCGTGCTCGGTGACTTCCCTCGGTATGCCCGGCATATCTGAAGGACGCCACACAAACATATCAGTGTTTACACGAAGAAAGTCGACGAGCACTGCTTCCTATTTGCTCTCGAGGTCGGCACTGATCGTCAGCACCTTCTCGCCGAAACAGCTCGGGTCGAGGGGGACTTTCTTGGTTTCTTGCGCTGGCTCGAAGCTGCCGACGTGACGCTTAGGGTCAGGCACCTCATCGGCGAGGCGCTCAAGGGTTGAGGCTATCATCACGTTTTGCTCGACGGCCTCTCCGTACTCGACGCATTCGACGTCATAGTAGTATGCATGCTCATAGGAGGTGCCGATGGTGATGACACCTCTGGGTCCTAGCATCTTGAGCTTGAGGTAGGTGTAGTTCGGGACCCCCATGAATTACACGTAGCCTAGTCGGCCGACGATGGCGTGATAAGTTTCATGAAACCTGACCACCTCGAAGGTAAGGGTCTCTTTCCTCGATGCGGCCGACGAGAAGAGCCTTCTTCCCTGGCACGACGCCATGGAAGCCCCCAGCGCTGGGTTGGAGTTGGCACCTCTTGACCCCCAGGAGGTCGAGGGTCTCGAGGTAGATGATGTTTTGGCTGCTGCCATTGTCCATAAGGACCTTCGAGAGGTAGGTGTTGATGACGATCGGGTCGACGACGAGCGGATAGGCCCCGGGGTTGGGGACACGATCCGGATGGTCATCGCGGTCGAACGTGATGGGCGCATCAGACCAGTCGAGGTAGTGGGGGGTCGCGACTCGGACGGAGAAGACTTCTCGACGTTCCCTCTTGCGCTGTCAAGGCGTGAGCTGGGTCGAGGGGCCTCCGTAGATCATGTAGCAGTCGTAGACTTTGGAGAATTTTTCGTCTTCCCCATTGTCTCCCTCATTGCACCCTGGTCTTTCTTATCGTCACCCTTCTTGATGCCCAGTTGCTCGAAGTGCCTTCGAAGCATGCGGTAGTCCCTGAGCTTGTGTTTCGCCCTGTCCTTGTGATAAGGGCAGGGCTCCTCGAGCATCTTGTCGAAGATGGCCCCCTCAGGGGGACCCCGTGGTTTTTTGCGCTCGGCTGCTGCGACGAAATCGCTGTCCGTGGCCTCACGCTTGCCTTGCTGATTCTTCTTCTTCTTGTTGTTCTTCTTCAAACCTATGCTCGAGCCCCTGGCGTCGGCTGCCGGTGGCTTTCCCTTGTCCTTCTCACCGTCGAAGAAGGCTCCGACCGCCTCCTCGCCAGCCGCGTAGTTGGCGACCACATCCATGAGCTCGTCGACGGTGTTGGGGCAGTTACGCCCCAACTCGCAAACTAGGTCCTTGCAGGTCATACCCGCAACAAACGCTAGAATGATGTCGAGATCAGAGATGTGGGGGAGTTTAGTTCAGAGCTTAGAGAAATGTCGAGCGAAGTCACGAAGAGACTCCTCTGGTTTTTGCTTGCAGTTGCGCAGTTCCCTGGAGTTTTCAGGACGCACATAGGTTCCCTTGAAGTTCCCCTTGAAGATCCGGACCAGGTCGACCCAGTCGTGAATCTGGTCAGGGGGAAGCTCCTCGAGCCACCTACGCGTGGTGTTGGATAGGAACAGGGGAAGGTGACGTATGATCGCGCGATCGTCACGTGCCCTGCCCGCCTGACAAGCCAGTCGAAAATTGGCTAGCTAGAGCTCGGGTTTGGTTTTGCCATTGTACTTGACGACGCTTGTGGGGGGTCAAAACTTGTCGGGCAGCTGGGCGTTGCGGATCGTCCTGCTGAAGACTCGGGGACCCGATGGCTCCGGGGCCCGTTGGTCTTCATCGCTGTCGTAACACCCCCCACAATGGGCGTTGTACCCTCGATCCTCGGTGTCCCCCTGTTTGCACTTGCGGTTCTCGATGATATCGAGGCGTGCATCATGCAGGGCGCGGTTGTCGATGATACTATCTCGGGCTGGTGTCTTCTTCGCTCAGGGGGCCGCCTCTTGATCGACTGAACCCTTCCTCTCGGGCTGGGAGGGCTCGTCCTGCGGTTCAAAAGCTGCCCCTCGATGCCTCGAGGCTGAGCTCTCAGCTTGTTGAACAGTAGCAAGTTGAAGGAGACCCTCGATCTCGTGTTGTATCCGTCGAGCTTGTGAGTTGGATGGTGCGGGCATATTGCGAAGAAGCATAGCCACCGCGACAATGTTCTGGCTTGCTCGTGGGTAACGGTTGATGGGATGTTCGGGTGCCCCGCCCTCGTTGATCTGCCGGAGGACCTCTCGGGCCCTGGCTCAGGCTCTACCAACGGGTGGTCGACGCTCCTGCTCGAGGGTTCGCTTGAGCTAGCGCAGTCGTTTCTGATCGTTGTCGAGTTTAGCCTGCAACTCCTAAATTTGTGCCAGCTGTGCGTCTTGCTCGTCAGGACGGGGGCATGCCTCTCGGGGTGCGACTGGTTGTCGATCCTCTGTTCTGGGGAGAGCCCCTCCCGCTGCAGCGGCAGCCGCATCGGCCATCGGATCGACGGTGTCCTGATTGGATACGTCATCACCGTCGATGTGGAGACACTCACAGGTAGGGTCCCAATGGTCAGAGTCGAAGTCGGCGTCGCCGCAGTAGAAGACGGGGAATTGTCCCCGCGCCTCCTCTTGCAGCTATTGTCGGAATGTGCTGACGGCGTACCTCCGGGGGCCGGGCGCTCTTGCGAAGTCGAAGCCCTCGAAGGCCGTCATGACCGTCCCTACGTTCGTCATTGCACAAAGGAAGGCGCCTGGACGGTCCCCTATCGTGCTCATGCTGGTGTAGGTCGAGGCTGAGAACGTCTTTGCGGCATTGTTGAGACTGAACGGGAACCGTCGACAACGCTCGAACAGCTCGTGTGGAAGTAGGCTCGATGGAATGGGGGTTGCACGCATCGGGGAGTTCTGCCAGGCTTCCTCGATGAGTGTATTGTGAAGGTGAAGTCGGGGTTGTCGTGGAGCCCTACTGGTCCGTCCTCTGCTCCTGAACTCAGGTTAGATAATCCCCCAACAAGGGGCTCCGCATCACCGGTCAGGAGTGAGGGGAATGCGGTGGGCACCATCCTCGACTCAAGTTGATGGCGGTGACGGCATCTATCGGGCCTCCTTCTGGTTGCGGCGGCATGGTGGCGAGACCGACGGGTGGCCCCTCCTGAGCGTGGGGGTACACTGCGACCTCCGCTTGGGTCACTAATTGAGAGCAGGGTCATGTCATAGCCCTGATCGAGGGACATGAACTCCAGGCTCCCAAACCAGATCACCGTAGTGTGTGGAAGTGGTGAAACAGAGTCGCCCAACTAGAAAAAATGGCGGGAAATCGTTGGTAACACGCAGGACCCCTACCTGGCGCATCAACTGTCGGTGTTTCGACCCCCGGGGGTCAACTCCAATGAGTAAAATCATAATTGCGTGCTCCCTTAATCCGGTGGGTGATGCAAGACGGACATGACGATTTATCCTGGTTCGGGCAAAGAAGGCCCTACATCCAGCGCGGGGGGAGATAGTTCGTGTTATCTTGCACTGAAGCGCTAGTACATGGGTGAATACAAGCGGGTGTGAGAAGTGTGAGCTAGAGCTTGAGAGTCTCGGGCGCTTAGCTCTCTATTTCACACTGTCTCACAGTGTTGTTCTGTGATCTAAAGCCTTAGCGTATGAAGCTCTTGATCTCTCTCTCTTTCTCCTCTCCCCCCAGCTAAAGTCCTGGCACCTCCTTTTATAGGCGAAGGAGGGGCGTAGGAGTACATGTTTTTAGGCCTCACGTGGTTGGTGACGTATGGCGTTAATGTCGATCATGTCGGTGCCGCTATAGAGGTGTACGTCGGCGTGGGAGGTCCTACAGCCGTCGCGTCGGGAGTTGTTGAAGTCCCGCTCGAGGGTCATCGTGACGGAGTTGAGGGGCAACAGTCGAGGCCTCAGGTCGAGTCGAGGGGGTCGAGGCCCATCGGATAAGGCCGAATCCCGAGAGATGCGGGAATGTGTTGGTTTTCGCGTCTCGAGGGGGTGCCGGACGGGACACAGTACTCGGTATCGCGTAATAGTGAGGTCCGCGGGATTCTGGGGTATGGGCGGTAAAAGCAGGATTGACTGCTATACTTGTAACTGTTACTGTGATTGCGACCATACGGTTAGACGGGAGGAGGTAAAATGCATTGAATGCGTCTGGATCCGTACGGGGAGTAGGTAGCCGAGGGGTATACTGTGCTCGAGGGTTGCCTATTCGCACGGGTGAAGTTCCGTCCTCGAGGGCGGGCTCGTTGGCTCGGACAAAATTCCGTCCTCGAGGGTTAGCTCATTCGCTGGGCAAAGTTTCGTCTTCGAGGCCAGCCTGTTCGCTCGAGCGAAGTTCCATCCTCGAGGGATCACCCGAATTGTACCCTCGAGCATATGGTCTCGGTCCGCGTGGTAGCCCATCGAGCAGGCTGTGGCTTTGGGCTGTCGACGCCTGTTCGCAGGCCGACCCAGTATGCTTTAGCCTGAGGGCTTTCGAGCGATAGTGAGGGATGTCGTTGGAGGGTTTGCGTTACTGATTTCGAAGATTAGTCCTGTTAATCGAGGGTTTGGGGTACCTCTTTCCCAGATCCTCGACACAATCGTTAAAGCACACCTTTAACAAATAGGTAGGGGATTCTCCGTTTGGGTCCCTTGAATTAGAATACCTTTGTGGCATTTTGAACATGCATACTGGACAGTACTCTTTCCATGTTGCAGACAGTGTGGTTGTTTGATTACAAACAGCTGCTGTTTCGGAGGATAGGATGCCAGCAAGACCGAGTAAATAGTACTAGCGACAGAGTGGAATTAGCCTTTCCATACGTAGGTGTTAGTGGGACAGGACCAATTTAGGTGTCCAATCTAAACAAAAAGAACATCCCTTGTTACTATTTATCCCTTGATCCAACGATCAAAGACGACGTCTCAGGGTTCTGCCCAACACAGACAACCCAATGACATCTTTGCCCCAGAGGGGTCCCTCTTAAGTGAGAGCTTCGACGATAGTTCCTTTACTAGTATGCCTAGAAACTAGCCATTCTTTGTCACGTAAGCATGATTGATAATCGTTTGGTGGTTTACTAGTAAACATCGTCGTTTTTCACTATGTAAGTGTGATCCTTGCACCTCTAGGAGAAAACTAGCAAGACTGACTCCCTGAACCGGCTAGGCCGATCTGCAGTCGCACTGCTTATTACGTTTGTGACCCATGCAATCTAGCACTTGTGGTGTGTGACCAATCATTGTGTCAAATTACTTTTTGACAACTTGGTTGTCGAACGATTGCTTTAGCACTACTTTGTAACCGAATCTTTCTGTCTTGCCATATTCTTAATAGATCTATCCACCTTATTTGGTCATTACTATTGCATCTGGTTTTGACTTCTTGTGATCTTGCTTGTTATTGTAAAAATCACAAAGCTTGTCAAATTCATTGCCTATGAAATACCAAGGTACGACACCATAAAAATTCTAATTTCACCAAGGGGTCTTATATAAATAATCATCGCTTATACATACAAACTTAAGACCAAGAGGACAAGGGACTCACGGTCTCTACCCTCTTCCACTCAATTTCTTGTCTCAAAACGCTAGCCACCGTCTCTCTTCTCTGCACTTCCCTTTTCTATATTTACAAAAAATTCTATCTACACGGTGTTTACGATTTAAGTGTACAAGTTAGATTATGCTTATATCTTAAATCAAACGAGTTTGTGAATTAGATCACAACAATGTAAGATTATGCCATAACGAAGTATGTATTTGATGGTTGGGCTTAAATAGTGGAAAAACATGCCTCGTACCTACGCTCTGCCTTGTAAAAGCGTATACAGCTAGGAAAGCTCGAGGAGCGGATTCGCACACTTCTCGAGTAGAGAGAAAGAAGGGGGCACCGCTGCAGGCAAGAATAACTACAATGTCGTGGCGGCCGAAGCTAGCGACCACACTGCCAAGAAGGACATGCCGGGTGACTATAGCGAAACAGGAGCGATGGCGGTGAGCCACTGTGGTGTTCTGGCCACTTCTTGCACAGCCAAAACTGCTACTCCCAAGGCGCTTGTCGGGGAAGATTGTTCGGACAACGACGCATATCAAGAAGTCAAGAATCGAGCAGTCGTGATGCTTGGGTCATGTTTGATGCCTGGACACAAAATGGAGTCAATGGTCAGTGGTTGATGTTTTAGAGGACGTTCCTCCTTTGGACACCTAGAACTCATCTAGAGCTTTCTTTCCGTGGATAGTCTCAATATTTTTTTCTCCGGATAGCCGAGAAGCTTTCTATCGGTAAATAGTTTAGGTTGGAAACCCAATGTACTATAAACTTTGCTGGTAATCATAACATTTTTTCAAATCTTGATAGTTTATCAGACTAAAAAAAGCTTATAGATCATTTGCCTTTGGTTGTGTTGTTTGATCACTACTCGGCTTCTAATTCTAATTAGAGGACCTTGAAAACTCTCAAACCTGTTGCAAAACTTTGAAAATTGAATTCAATTTTCTATATGTTTTCATGTTTTCAGAATTCCTTCGTTTGTGAGTGAGTCCATTAAACAAAGTTGGAGATCAAAGATCTCTGAACGGTTTTTTTGTTAAGAGATCGAGTGTTTAGAGGGCTTTGAAGAGGGGGCGGGGGCTTCAGTCGATGGATAGTGTCACCTTAGCTGCTAATCGTCGGTAGCCACGTGCGGCTGCTTCGGTGACGAGTGCAGGCAGGAGTTGCAAACATCCGGAGAAGTCACCCTTGCCCTAAAAACTCCCCGGCGCCATAAGTTCTCTCTTTGTTGCTTTGTTGTTTTTAAGGTTTTATTGCTTTCAGTCGTCGATGTTGTTGTAGCTATATTGTATTGCCAAGTCTGGTTATCCTTCTTTTTAATATAGTCGGCAGCTCTTCTGTTTGATTCGTTTCAAACAAAAAAGTTCTCTCTCTTTCCCCTTTTGCTTCGCCGCTAGGTCACTGCTTCGTCGGCGAAATTCGTCGTTATCAAGCCACCTCTATGCGAGTGTCATCAAGCTACCTCCATACAATAGCTCGCGCTCACAGCTCCGCCTAGCCATTGCACTTATTCCTGAACCAGTCGCGCCACCTATAGCCATCGAAATCAGTTGTACGCCGGAGTTCCGGTGTGGCAGCCTGTTAGCACCCACGTCTAGTCTTTCTCTTTAGGTTGCTAGTCGTGCCGTGATGCTTATCGGCTTGTTGGTTCCACTGATGGTGCACAGGACGTGCTGGAACGCCTCTGTGACGCTGGTTCACGCCGCTGTCTCCTATCTCGACGTCGGCCATGTTTATTTGCTTCACCTCTGCTCCGATCGCCGAGCCGGTGTTTGCTACGGCTGCAGGTGTGGTCAAGGCCTGATCTCTTGCTAGCTGCAGGCATGCACGGTGTCTGCTACGGCTGGCGCGGCGACAACCTGCCGTCGCACGTGGACGTGGTGCAGCTCTACAAGTCCCACAACATCCATGCCATGCGCATCTACTCCCGGGACCACGGCGCCCTGGCCGCGCTTCGCCGCAGTGGCATCAGCCTCATCCTCGACGTGGGCAACGTCGACGTGGTCCACGACCTCGCCTGCAGCGCCGCCGCCACGACCGCCTGGGTCTAGGCCCATGTGCAGGCCTACTACCCAGACGTGCTCATCAAGTACATCGCCGTCGGCAACGAAGTGGGCGCGGGAGACGCGGGGCTCATCCTCCCGGCAATGCGGAACGTGCATGCTGCCCTCGCCGCTGCGGGGCTCTCCGGCGTGGTTAGGGTGTCCACGGCGGTTAAGATGGACGTGTTTGCAAACACGTTCCCGCCCTCCAGCGGCATGTTCCACCCCTACGTGGAGCGGCACATGATGCCCGTCGTGCGGTTCCTGGCCGACACTGGGTCGCCACTACTCGCCAACGTGTACCCCTACTTCGTGTACAGGGGCAGCCCGGGTGACATCAGCCTCGGCTACGCCACATTCCAGCCGGAGGCGACAACGACGGTGAGCGATGATGGCAATGGGCTGGTCTACACGAACCTCTTCGACGCCATGGTGGACGCCATCTACACCGCACTGGAGAAGGCCGGGGCGCTCGGCATCAGGGTTGTCGTGTCAGAGAGCGGCTGGCCGTTCACCGGAGGGTTCACGGCGAGCGTGGACAATGCGCGGGCGTACAACCAAGGGCTCATCGACCACGTGTACAGAGGCACACCCAAGAGACCCGGGGTGTTAGGGACGTACGTGTTCGCCATGTTCAACGAGAACCAGAAGCCGGGGGATGCAACGGAGAGGAACTTTATGCGAACACATGGTTTTTACATAACCATTGTGGAGCACCCTTGTGGTTGTGATGAGCGATTGTCAACATGCCAATACTTTGGTGCATGGTTGGTTCAGTGGTTTTACTAATCCCCTGGCATAGGGTTATGTGTCAAAACGGTGTCTCTTGGTTCGTGATGTGCAGGTGTGGAGTCCGGATATGGTGGCAGTGGTCGGGAGAAGGTCAAGTAGGACGTGTCGTGCTGATGGACCGGTTGCGGTGAAGGGCGGACGGCTTGGACTGATGGACCAGACGGCCGAGTGGCCATCCGTGGTGGCTGACACTTGGGACATCGACAAGCGCAAGTGTACACGACGGGGGACGCGTACGGGCTAGGATACTCGCGGACGGTTTGGTGGTTTGCCCTAAAAACCATCGGCGATGGTTTGGTGCTTTGGCCTCAAAACCATCGGTGTGGGATGCGTACGCGGTACGATACTCGTAGGCGGTTTGGTGGTTTGTCCACAAAACCATCGACGACAGGTTTCGTGGGTTTAGGCCTCAAAACCTGGGCGGAGGTCCCGATGCGGACGGACAGCATTTGGCGGCATCAGGAAGATCGCTTCGGAGCGAGGCTACCGGTGAGGAGGCGCGGTGGCCGTCGGATCAGAAAAACTTGAGTTGGACCATAATGCCCCTGGCTAGGTGGTTCTCTCTTAGAATATCTAGGGGTAGAAGTGAAATTGTGTAATAAGACTATAAATAAGAGGGACATCCTCCACTAAGTCTTACCTCTCCTATTCCAGTGTTAGGGTTTTCCAGTCTCTAGTCTTTCAGAGTGTGTGAGGTCCACTTCAAAACTTTGTAGTGATTTGTTCATGGGAAGAGCACCCCCTAGTGTGCTTGTGCCCTCTGGGCATTTATCTTTGTGTGAATCTCGTGATGAATTTGTGTTCTTGTTGTTCTTGAGTTGTTCATCCCGAGTTCTTTTCCCCCTCTATTTTTGTGGTTAAAATTCTTTGATTTTGCACCGTTTGAAGTCATTTTTCTTGCCTTGGATCGAGCTATGATACGAGTAGAGTGTTTCCACCAAAGGAAATCATTTGATTCCTCACGAGCTCATAGATCGGGGCGGTTTTGTGTTCATGATGATTTTTAGGTTGTTCTTCACCCCTCTTTCGATTTCTCCCTACTTTCTTTGAATTGGGCAATGATCCTTTGAGGATAGCCTCTCCACTGCATGAGGAACAATCCCTCCAAATTTTGTTGCAGTTGGTTTTGATTTGAGAGAGATCAGGTTGATTCTTGGTGGAAGGCGATTTTTGGGCGATTTTCTAGGAGGCGCTGACAGTCCGGCCTTGTAGGCGCGGACAGTACGGGCGTCGGGGTCGAGCCAGTGGCTTCTGGCCTGAACTGACTTTTGTCCGTATTCGCGGATAGTCCGAAGTCCCTACCGCAGATAGTCCGAACTTTGTCCAGTTCAAAAACAAGCTCTCGACTTCCGTTTTTATTCGGAATTTTATACCCATGGACATTCCGGCTTTAAGTCGCAGACAGTCCGTGTCAGTGGATTTTTGCTGTCCAGAACCTATTCCTGAAGTTTGAGTTTTCGGTGTCTGCCTCTGGACAGTCTGGCCTGTCATCGCGGACAATCCACCGTTCAAACTCAAGGCACTGTCCGTACCTACGGACAGTCCGCACCTGA
This sequence comes from Bothriochloa decipiens, assembly GCA_023333625.1. Taxonomy (NCBI): domain Eukaryota; kingdom Viridiplantae; phylum Streptophyta; class Magnoliopsida; order Poales; family Poaceae; genus Bothriochloa; species Bothriochloa decipiens. The sequence continues at coordinate 59,878,564 of CM041634.1, forward strand.
GGAGCCGGACAGTCCGAGGCTCAGAACTTCGTGGTGTCCAGAACTTTTCTCGATCGGTTTGTTTTCTGGCACTTTTCCCGTGGAGAGTCCACAGCCGAAATGTCAGACAGTCTCCAGTTGCCAGCACTGCGGACAGTCCTCAACCTGTCCGTACATCGCGGATAGTCCAGACCAGACCCGCGGACAGTCCGCCCCTTGTGCAGTGAAGCTGTGTTCTTCCGGTTTGTGCTCATTCATTCCTCGATCGTTCTTGAAGTTATTTCTTGGTTCTTGTGGTGACTCGCTATGTTCCTAGGGAGTATCCACCCTCTCAATAGGGTCGTAGTCACCACCGGCTTGTGTGTTTGCTTCTTGGGGTGTTTGTTGAGTCGAGGACCCAAAAGTTTCGAAAGAAATTTTGAGGCTCCCATTCACCCCCCTCTGGTCGCCTATCCGGTCCTTCAATTGGTACCGGAGCCGGTTAAGGATCACTTCCACCTTAATCGGTCCATGATCCAGAGAAGGCAACATGGCTTTGCAACACCGGTCGGGTAAGCCGCCTATAAGTGCATTCGCCTCTGAAGTGGGTTTTGGATAATTAATGATAATCAAATTAGGGACTAACAATTTTATCTAAGTAAATATGCAGGTGTTAGTCCATTGAAAGATTTGAATGACAATATTTGGTGATACAAGCACCCTAAATTTTATATGGATGGATGACGTTTCTACTCAAGAGTGCTCTCAATTTTTATCTTTACTTGAGTTATAGGAAACGCTGTACTATCAAGAGGGATACAAATTAGGTTGGTAATTCAAGGTCTAAAAGTGCTCAAGTCTATATTTAGAGCGTTTGGAGAGTCATCGTTGCACTCACATCACTTAGAAAAGTCCTTTACTTCAGCCAGCCTGAGCTACCGGAAGTACCAGAAATATTAGAGTTTTAAACCGAAAGTATCCGTGCTACTTTCTCAGAAAGTCGAGATGTGCAAAGTTGAAGAGACTTTGTACTACCGATAGTACCAGTTCCACAACCGGTAGTACCGGTGCTCTCAGGTAGTACCGTATTTTATTAAAATTATACTCCGAAAGTATCGGGGATATTTTTCTCAAAGTCAAAGTCTGCGAGTTGGCGTAGTTGTGCACTACCAGTAGTACCGTTGGTGGTACCGGTAGTACCAGCTATATATATATATTTATTTTTAGCCCAAGTCGCACACGTCTATGGCTGCCCAGTTTTGTACTACCGGTAGTACCGGTCTTACCACCGGTAATACGGGTATGACTCCCTCTGCACGTTCTGACTCACGATAACGGTCATATTTGGTGAGGTACCGGTAGTACCGGTGGTTCCATCAGTACTACCGGTAGTTGTTCTGGATAGACCATATATATACCCCTCACCTCTCTCTTTTCTCTCTCTCTTGCTAATTCCACTCATTCTTCACCTGAGAAAGAAAGCTCCCAAGCACCAGCTCGCCTGCTCTCTCTCCCCCTTTGCTCCCAAACTTCATCCCCTCAAGGATTCGAGCTAGGGACATGAGATTAGATCTATGACTTGAGCACTTGGATTCCTCGTCTTACCGGCTTGATTTGTGTTTGTTACTCTTGGGTTCTTGGAACCCTAGCTGGCTAGGCGTTCTTCGTGGCTTCCCATGTTGGCTCATTTGTGAGGGCGCCCTGTGACAGAACCGGCCAATTTGTTAGAGCACAATCACATAATTCGCCATTAGGATGGTAAACTACATGATTGAGACCTAATAGACCCGGTAGTCATACCAAAAATCTCGAAGGATTTCAAACTTTTTCGGCACGACCAAGATCGTAATAGTTTAGCGTTCCCATTCACAAGTACATAGTTCGCACATAGTTTAAATCATCGGAGTACGAATAAAGTTATTACAAATCAAGTTCAAATTCAAAATGAAGCGGAAGTGATTAAGTTCAAATACCACACACACACTTAGTTTAAATACAGTGCCAGTCCCTTGGTCAACATCCAGCAAAAGCAGCAAGTAGAGAGGAGTGACCATGCCCAAGGTCTAGTCATCTCCCAAAGCGGGATAGAAGCAGTTCTGACAATAGCCATAAAACATCTCACCATCTGCAAAAGACATGGGAAATAAAACCCTGAGTACGAGAATGTACTCAGCTAGACTTACCCGTCATAAACTAAAATAAAGTGACTCCAAGGAGTATGCAAGGCTGTAAGTAGGATAGCTGACTCATTTAATTACGAAAAAACTTGCATTAAGAAACAATTAATAAGAACCTTCTAGCAATGTATTTGAATCTGATTAACCTTATCATGCTACATTAGCACCTGTACTAAACAAGCATGGTAATAATTATTCAACAAGAAAGTAACCAATTCCGGTTGAGTATCTTACAATCTCAACTGCTCAACCAACTAATCTCTTGTTCAAGTTCTTACTACGATGCCACTGCTCAAGTCAAGTGTTCACTGTCCAGGAACGATGGCGATTATAATCGATTACTAACCAGCTGGCGGGTATTCCTCACACAAACCACACTCACCCGCTAAGGTGAGCTACAGATCACCGACATTCAATTCAGGAAAAGCGCGGGATCAATAGGTACCATCGTATCCAGGAACCGCCCGGCTGCCTTATTCAGGGCGACCCTGACCTCGGACTTACTCTCCGCGTAACCTGTGGTCCCCCATCTTCACCAATGCGATGCGTACAGCAGGTCGACTCCCGGCCCAAATCAAAATTAGGCTTCGCGGTCGGAACGACTTATCCTTCCAGCTAAATGTGAGGCATAAATTCAATATGACTTGAGGACGTACAACGGACGGGGTCCTAGTTCGACACAGATGGGATAACCACACCAAACCTCCAGTTCAGTCTCAACACCAATCCCGCCCAGTCTCGATTTATTATCTCTACATGATTATCCAAGATAACAATGTATTCAACCATTTCAAGTCACCACCTATAACTCGCGGATGACAGGAAATCAGCCGACTTCTATCGATCTAGTTAAAGCAGGGCTAAGCAAATAATCGTACCTGAACCTAACAGGGTTGAAGTATAAACAGTGGCAAGGAATATAAGTAATGCAGCAACGGTATAAAACAACGCCTATAACTTAATGCATCAAACAATTAAAGGACTCAAGTTAGATATTTTGCAAACCACAGGGAGAATGCTCCGGGGCTTGCCTTTCAGGAAAGAGCTGGGCTGGTGGTCAGGACACTCTGGAAGATCAACTTTGGGATCCTCTTCTGCTGCTACTTCCTGCACCAACGCTTCCTGCTGGCCTTCCTCTCCTTGTGCTCTGGGAACTACCGTTTTGAGCTCTGACGATCCTATATGATGCATAGTGCGTATGAATACCATGGATACATAGAAATACAATGCTGATGCTGATGGTAAATGAATGCTCAGCTAAGATGAATGATATGATATTTGAAAACATGTATCATAAGCACATGTCATCTGCATTCTCTTCTACCGGTAATTCTCCAAACAAGCCTCGCATTACAATTTACTTGCACACTATAAGGAATTATAAACAATCATTGTTTCGCACACTACACTCTACTGAACCAAAACTAATAGCAGATCACACATATCACAAATAGTATAAAAAATATTTTTACACACATGAAATGATAACTTTAAAGCATTATTATAATTAAAAGAAATCAGGGTATAACTACAACATGACTTTAGACTACTCAGAAAATTCTGTAAAAATTACAGGAACTTAAGCATACCCCACAAAGACTACCATAAAAATTTTTGGTCAAGACAGTAAATACTTTATACTACACAAAAATAACAAGGCAGCACAATTTAATGGGCCTAAAATACTTTGTACATAAAAGTATATCAAACAATAGATCTCAGAACATAATTAGCTCTAGATTGATATAAAAACATCATCTAAAAAGTTTCATGCACAAATTCCTTATATATTATTTATTATAAATTATTTATCATCACATGGAAATAGGCACCATAACTAGACAGAGCAAACTTTCCACATAATATAACCTCATAACATTTTTCACAGATAGAGCATGACATAAGAAGACTAACAAACTTGGTCTCATATTTTTCTGAGCAACAGAGAATTACTTATGCATTTTCTAAGATAAAAGCAATTAATAGAGATAAATAAAGCTATACAGAAAAGTATCACAAATTCTCTATTTCATATTTTTCATGCATAGACCATCTCATAAGAAAAATACTGCAAGTTGAACCAACTCATTTGGATGAAAAATGAGCAAGTTATGATTTTTCAAAGGTTTTAACAGAAATCTGTAAAATTTATTCTTGAAAATTAATCGAACCGAAAACACTACACGTACCCGGAGTGTACCCAGCGACTGAACTTCGCTACGGACACCCGACTCTGTGTACCTAGACCGAACCTGTGCTGACGTCAGTGCTGATGTCATGTTGACGTCACCATGGGTCCAACACGTCAGTGAAACATCGCGAAACACCGGTCGCCGGTCGACGGGATCTCGCCGACGGCGAGGTCTCCGGTGACGCTACGGCACTCAATCGACTCAACTCTGCAGCGCGGACTCAACGGTGTACCAAATGCAAGATATTAGCGAGATTTTAACCGACGGCCGTGCGCGGCGGCGGACGGCGGCGAGGGTTGGCGGTGCGCCGGCCATCTCGGGCCACGGCGGGGCACACGGACTAGCCTACCAGCTCCAGCAGACCAAGATAGCTTAGATGGACTAGACAAAGTGGTGAATGGACGGCCGGAGCAACGACGGCAAGGTACGTCGGCGAGCGGCGGCGCAAATCCGCGACGGCGGATGGCCAAATTCGTCGGGCTCGAACCGTAATCGGCATCGTGAACTACACCAATCGAACCTACTCGAGCAGACGAACACGATGCGCAAGATAAAGAAGGGAGGGAGAGGTTGCTGGCCACGGTGGACTGCGTGGCGGTCGGACGGCCATGACCGGCGAAGGGGAAGATGGTTGATTCGACCTCTACCTTGGGTCTCGGTGGCAGGAAAGGTGCGCAGGGCGTGGCTCGCGTCGAGGCGGAGCTTCTGGCGAGTCCTTGGAAAAAAGTATCAGGGCTGGGGGGTGTGGTGGCGTGCGAGCTCGCGGCGGCGGCAATGGCGGGCGGCATCCGCTTGCTTGGGCTCTGGTTGAAGAGGAGGGGCAAGAGCGCGTCTGAGGCTGGGAGAGTGAGCGAGCGTGAGGGTGATGCGGTCGGACTGGCTTGAGGTGGCCAGTTGAGCTCGGACCGAGACAGCGCAGCGTCGGAGCTCGTCGAGCGCGTGGCGTGCATGCGGGCAGAGCGAGGGCGCGTGGGCGAGCGGTGGGGTTGGACCGAGCGCGGCGTGGCGGATCAGTGTGCGACGCTCGGGTGCGGGGGCTAGACAGCGGACAGTGGCAGTGGCCCGACGTACGGACGCCACGCGGCCGGCGTCGGCGCGGATAGCGTCGCGAGGAAGAAGAAGAGAGGAGGAAGAAGAGACTGTTCGGTGGGTCCCACTGCGCCAAGATTCGTGCAGACTTGATGAACCCCATATTTTCCAAAATAATCCAAATTTCAAAAAACTCATAAAAGATGAAATGTTCCTTTTGACGAGTAGAACATTTCACTTTTAAACATAAAAACCTAATTCTGCCTAGAATTTGAATTTTAAAAATGGGGATTTAAAATTAAAAGAAAATCATTTTTACAAACGGTTTTTGACATTTTTGACCCACTTCCAAGCCTTTTCATAAAATGACCCCAAAATAAGTTTTGCTCCAAATAATTTTCTCTACAAACTTCATTTAACACTCAACCCCAAACAATCAACCTTTCACATAGCTCTAGTTCAAATCAAGGTAAGCACATATTTCAAATTATCATTTCATGTAAAATAAATGACTATGCAAATGAGATGGTCATGCTCATGATGTGCAAGATAATGCATGCTTAACACCAGGGTGTTACAACCCTTTCCCCCTTAAAGAAATCTCATCCTGAGATTTAGTAGACTAACCATTCTTTATGAAAATCGGGATATACTTCTTTTAAATAGTCCTCCGTTTCCCAAGTGGCATCGCTATCATCATGATTGCTCCAAGAAACCTTGTATTACCTGACCACACGATTTCTGGTCACTCTGTCTTTGACATCCAGGAGTCTCATAGGTTTCTCTTCATAAGTTAAATCTGAGCTCAGCTTAATGTCTTTAACTTTAACGGCCTCTTCGGTTGGAACACGCAGACATTTCTTGAGTTGGGATACATGAAAAACAGAAAACACTGCACTCATCTCTTCAGGCAGTTTGAGCTTATAGGCCCACAATCCTTTTCTTTCCACTATCTGATACGGACCGACATAACGAGGTGCTAGTTTTCTTTTAACACCAAAACGTTGCACTTTCTTCATAGGAGAGACCTTCAGATACACATAATCACCAACATTAAAAGTTAGAGGTCTTCTTCTCTTGTCAGCATAACTTTTCTGACGAGATTGTGCAGCTGCTATGTGTTGTTGAATCGTTCGAACCTGCTCTTCAGCTTCTTTAACAAAGTCGATACCATAATATCTTCTTTCTTCAGGTCCTACCTAATTTACAGGCGTTCTACACTTTCGGCCATACAGTGCCTCAAAAGGAGCCATCTGTATACTCTCTTGGTAACTACTGTTATAAGAGAATTCTGCCAAAGGTAACCATTTCTCCCATGAACCCTTGGATGATAAAACACAAGCCCTCAGAAGGTCCTCAAGAACTTGATTCACTCTTTCTGTTTGGCCTGAAGTTTGAGGATGATAAGCTGTACTATGATTCAGCTTTGTCCCCAAATCCTTCTGCAAGTGTTCGCAGAAATGAGCAGTAAACTGAGATCCTCGATCAGATACAATTGTCTTGGGAATTCCATGCAAACGGATAATCTCCCTGAGATAAATATCAACATATTGAGGCGGTCGATAATCTGTACGAACTGGAAATAAGTACGCACTCTTGGTAAGTCGATCAACGATTACCCAAATAGAGTCATGCCCTTTTTGAGTGGTGGGAAGTCCGGTAATGAAATCCATACTGATATCTTCCTATTTCCATTCAGGAATCGGCAACGGTTGAAGCATTCCAGCTGGCTTCAAATGAACAGCCTTTATGCGACAACAGATCTCACACCATGCGACATAAGCTGCAATCTCCTTTCTTATTTTGGTCCACCAATAGCAAACCTTCAGATCATGAAACATCTTACTACCGCCAGGATGAATAGATAACTTTGATAAGTGAGCTTCATCCATGATTTGGTTTCTGAGTTCTCTATCTTTTGGTACGACCAGACGATCATCAAACCATAAGATTCCCTTCTCATCTACTCTGAAATGCTTGAGCGGCTATTTCAACATCTTCTCCTTGATATGACCTATACCCTTGTCAGTTTTCTGACCTTCGATGATCTTGTTTTCAAGCGAGCAACTAATTTGGATGTTACGCAGCACAACAGGATGCATGAGGCTAAAACCATATGCCAATAAAGGTTGAATAGCATGGCAATGTGATTTTCGACTCAACGCATCAGCGACTACGTTTGCCTTGCCTGGATGGTACAAGATCTCCATATTGAAGTCCTTAATAAACTCCATCCATCGATGTTGTCTCATGTTCAACTCAAGTTGAGTGAAGATATACTTCAGACTTTTGTGATCAGTATAGACTTTGCAGAAGTTACCCAACAAGTAATGCCTCCAGATTTTTAGAGCATGCACAACAGCTGCTAGCTCCAAATCATGGGTTGGATAATTCACTTCATGCTTCTTTAACTGACGTGAGGCATAAGCTATGACTCTTCCTTCCTGCATAAGCACACATCCTAAGCTTGTTTTTGTTGCATCGCAATATACATCAAAAGGTTTCCCCAAATCTGGTTGCGCAAGAACAGGAGCAGTGGTCAACAATTCCGCAAGGTACGAAAAGCTATTTCACACTCCTCTGTCCAGACAAATCTCTTCTCTTTCTGTAACAGATTTGTCATAGGTTTGGCAATCTTTGAGAAATCCGGAATGAAACGACGATAATATCCGGCTAGACCAAGAAAACTCCGAACTTCATGCACAGAAGTTGGTGCTTCCCAGTTCATAACCTCTTGTACTTTGCTCGGATCTACTGAGATTCCCTCATCAGATAGGACATGGCTGAGGAATTAAACTTTCTTGAGCCAAAACTCACACTTGCTAAACTTGGCATACAGCTTATGTTCCCTAAGCCTTTCTAAAACAATCCTCAGATGCTCGGCATGATCGTCTTCGTTTTCTGAGTACACCAAGATGTCATCAATAAAAACCACCACAAACTTGTCTAACTCCGGCATAAAGACCGAATTCATCAGATACAGGAAGTATGCAGGAGCATTTGTTAAGCCAAAGGACATAACAAGATACTCATATAGTCCATATCTGGTAGAAAAAGCGGTCTTAGGCACATCTTCTGGTCTAATCTTGATCTGATGGTAACCAGACCTAAGATCAATCTTGGAAAACACTCTCGCCTTGGACAACTGGTCAAAAAGAATGTCAATTCGGGGTAACGGATACTTGTTCTTAACGGTGACAGCATTGAGTGGACGATAATCCACGCACATCCATAGAGATTTGTCCTTCTTCTTCACAAAGATAGCAGGACAACCCCATTTCGACACACTAGGGCGAATAAGACCCTTGTCCAACAATTCTTTCAACTGATTTTTGAGCTCTGCTAATTCATTTGGCAGCATCCGATATGGTCTCCTAGAAATTGGGGCGGTGCCAGGCAGTAACTCAATGCGAAACTCAACATCCCTATCTGGTGGAAGACCTGGAAGCTCTTCAGGAAAAACATCCGGAAACTCACACAAGATAGGAATTTCGGGAAAAGGGGTCACACGAGTAGAATAGGACACGCTCTCTAGCTTAAACTTTCAGGGTAATGGCACTTGAAAGGTATCCTCCCCAAGAGGATTTCTGATAGATAGCATCCTATTACCTGTATCAATCACAACACCCCAGAATTTCATCCAACTCATTCCTACTATAACATCCACTCCTAAACTAGGTAGAACTATCAAGTTCAACTAAAACCTCCACTTATCTAGGTCTAGGGTTGCACCCTGAACTATCTGCTTAGTAGTTATATCAGCCCCAGCTAAACTAACCTTGAATTCAATACTCAATTCAAGTATCTTTTGATCATGCTTCTGTGCAAATGCTTGACTCATGAAAGAATGCGATGATTCAGAATCAAACAAAACAGCGGCAGGGATTTGATTCATAGAAAACATACCCGCAGTCACTGGTTCACCAGCAAGAATCTCCTCAATCGAGGTGTGGTGCACGCGAGCCTGATACGGGACTTGCTGCTTCTTGGGAAAAGGGCAATAACGAGCAAGGTGCCCTGTCTGGTTGCAGTTGAAGCAAGGTCCATTGACAGGTGTCTTGTTAGCATCGGTCAAGCTACTCTGTACTGGTTTCCCCTGTGGAGCAGGAACTTTGAATGCTCTGTGATGCTTCTGCGGATTTGGAGCTGGATAATTGTTATGCCTTTTCTGCTGCGGGGGCCTGAATCTCGCACCCGACATAGGTGGACGATACGGAGTACGAAAAGCAGTTGGGGCTCTTGACTGAGAAGAACCACCTCCATCATGAGCTCTCTTATGATTTTTGGCGACAGCATGAACATTGTTACTGTTTTCTTGCATAATACAATCATTCAAGAAATCATTAAAAGTAACACGGGCAGAAGTGCTCATGGTCTTCATCAACTTGGAACTCAAGCCTCTCTTGAAACTAGCTATCTTGTTCTCATCAGTGTTGACAAATTCAGGAGCATAGCGACTCAAAGTATTGAAGGCGTGTAGATACTCCTTTACATTGCGAGTTCCCATAGTGAGCGACAGAAGCTCAGTCTTCTTCATAGCCATCAGACTGGGAGGAATGAAATTTCCCCGGAAAGCACATGCAAAGCGGTCCCAAGTAATAGGAACACCCTGCGAAAAGGTGGTGTGATGTTGCTTCCACCACGTCCCTGCTTGTCCCTCAAGTTGATGGGCTGCATACTCCGCTTTCAGCTCTTCTGTTAACCTTAGAAGATGAAATTTATCTTCCATGGTGTTGAGCCATTCATCTGCTTCAAGTGGCTCAGGAGCATCCTTAAACACCGGAGGTTTAGTGTCCTGAAACTCCTTGAAGCTGCTATACTGATTTTGCTGAGGACCCTGACGAACATCATGGGCCAAGCTCTCACGAAGAAGCTGCTCCACATTGTGCTGGCTGCCCAAGAACTGAGCAAACATCTGCTCCGCATTGGTCAGAGGTGGGGGTGGCACACCACGTGCAGTGTTATCGGCACCCTTTTCAGATCCACCACTGCCATTAGCACCTGAACCACTACGGGTAATCAGCATCTGCATATTTCAATAATAAGTACTTATCAGGTGAATGTTGTCATAATGAGAGGTGAATGTAAAAATCATGCCAAACTAAATTTATCGAGGGAAATAAATTCGCACAATAAATAGAGGCACAATAATTCTAATTTTTCACATCACAACATCACTAATAATATTTCTTCGAACCATCGCAAAGCGTCTTACAACATCCACATTTTGCCAGCATACATACACTGGACTTTTAAAAGTTGTACGGATATCACCACATCAAACACCATGTTCCAACATTACATCAAAGTCTCGATAGCGAGCAAGAGGGTTACATGACCACCTGATAGGAACGCAGAAGAACAACTAGAGACTAACGATCCTCAGCAAGGCTACTCTCCATTGTTGCTACTCTCACTAGAAGCACTGTTCATAGCCCTTCTAGCTGCTACTAAGGCTGCTCTCAGCTGACGGATCTCCTCCTGCTTCCTGTGCACCTCCTCGTGAAGACTAGCATTGTAAGCACGAACCTCCTCCACGTCCTCTAGCACCTGCTGCTGGCGGATGCTAAGACGACGAAACTCGGCCCAGGCTTCATCCCTAGCCTGAGCCATCTTCTGGCTCTCCAGCACAACCTTGTCTCGATGCTAAGACACACGGGCTACCTCCTCTCCGGAGTGCTGAAGCTCACGTGTCAACTCACGCTTCTCCTTGCGTGCATCAGCTCGAGCCTCCTTGAACTCCTCATTCAGACGAAGTGCCTTAGTCTCCATGTTGACATAGGCCCTTATCACTGTAAACATAGCACTCATGGCAGGCGTGCTGCTGCCCTGTGCCTCCTCAAGACCTGCCTCCAGTGGGTTTCCCTCAGCATGTGGCCATCTAGAAAGGCAGTGAGCAAAGGGGAACACTCCAGGAAAAGCTTGGGCAAGCTGGTGAGGTATCTCCTCCATCAGGTGCTCCACCATGTCAAAAGCTGCAAACGTGGCACCCGTCTTGGCAGTCCTGCCCGCACCAAAACAGTGCCACCCAACCCAGTGGGGGTCACCGTCCAAAGGTGGGACTACTACCTCCACACGAGCCTCTCCATAGTTCACCAAATCATCCTTGTCCCAGTAGTAGTGAGGCTCCATGCCCACTGTGTACCCAGCATTGGAGAGAATCCTCCAAAGAAGGCTAGGCATAGCGTGCTCCTCAAGAAAAGTGTCCACCTCCCTTGGTGCTGACTCACGGACAGCCAAAGGACCACGGGGCACTCCTCCTCCAGTGGACTTGCGAGCAGTCTGCTTGGTTCTCGCCATCTGTCCAAAAGTTGTATATCCGATAAGTTAAAATTTTAAAGAAATAAGACAATTTATTTATAAGGGAAGGAACCATGAATGTATGAATGAGCAATTTTAACCATGATGCATGCACGTTACATACGTCCTCACGAACTAACAATCTAACGCTCTATGCGGTGGCATACATCGTTCTCTCATTATACGTAACTACTTCGTTCTACCGTTCACGCGGTTAGTGTACCTGCAGAAAATTCATTTCAGCCCATATCCCATATGAATGCAATTCGACGTAAAAATTCACGCACCTTCCGAACAAGGTGAAAACACCGATTACTTACCACCCCAACAAGTCACGCAGAAGACGACACCGCCAGAAGACAGTCCCAACATGTGATACCTTCATATAAACATGTGTGCAACATGTGAATAATCCGGCATCAATAAGCACTCCCCTAGACTGGCATTGCATCCAATCATGCTCTCACAACTCTCACTTACCAGGGCGTAGAGGCAGTTTGATCCATACATTACCATTCAAGTGAATGGCACCCATACGACTCCGTCATTGTATAGGCAACGACAAAATAGAAAATATGATGCAATTTCCCCCAAGTTAGTACTTAATTAAGCCACCTGAATCCTATTGGGGAATAAAGGATATGACCATTGGCACACTCTAGTTTTCAAAACCATAGATTTGAACACATATATACACCTATACTTTTTGTAAATACTTTTCGCAAACCAAAAACTCTTTTATTTTAAATACTTATGAACAGTAACACGCTAAACCTGCTCCGATGCCAGCTGTGACAGAACCGACCAATTTGTTAGAGCACAATCACATAATTCGCCATTAGGACGGCAAACTACATGATTGAGACCTAATAAACCCGGTAGTCATACCAAAAATCTCGAAGGATTTCAAACTTTTCCGGCACGACCAAGATCGTAATAGTTTAGCGTTCCCATTCACAAGTACATAGTTCGCACATAGTTTAAATCATTGGAGTACGAATAAAGTTATTACAAATCAAGTTCAAATTCAAAATAAAGCGGAAGCGATTAAGTTCAAATACCACACACACTTAGTTTAAATACAGTGTCAGTCCCTTGGTCAACATCTAGCAAAAGCAGCAAGTAGAGAGGAGTGACCATGCCCAAGGTCTAGTCATCTCCCAAAGCGGGATAGAAGCAGTTCTGACAATAGCCATAAAACATCTCACCATCTGCAAAAGACATGGGAAATAAAACCCTGAGTACGAGAATGTACTCAGCTAGACTTACCCGTCATAAACTAAAATAAAGTGACTCCAAGGAGTATGTAAGGCTGTAAGTAGGATAGCTGACTCATTTAATTGCAGAAAAGCTTGCATTAAGAAACAATTAATAAGAACCTTCTAGCAATGTATTTGAATCTAATTAACCTTATCATGCTACATTAGCACCTGTACTAAACAAGCATGGTAATAATTATTCAACAAGAAAGTAACCAATTCCGGTTGAGTATCTTTCAATCTCAACCGCTCAACCATCTCATCTCTTGTTCAAGTTCTTACTACGATGCCGCTGCTCAAGTCAAGTGTTCACTGTCCAGGAACGATGGCGATTATAATCGATTACTAACCAGCTGGCGGGTATTCCTCACACAAACCACACTCACCCGCTAAGGTGAGCTACAGATCACCGACATTCAATTATGAGCTTAGCGGGTGAGTGTGGTTTGTGTGAGGAATACATATAATCCTTAGCGGGTGAGAACCTTTTTCTAAAGAGATTTTTACCACGCTTGAAAAAAACATGAGCCCTCAATTTAGTCAGATCCGATAGTTCAAAAATAAAAGAAACTAGATGAGAGGAATTTAAGTTGTGGGCCGAAACCAAAAACACATGGCCCAGAACTGATTTTTAATAAAATTTCTAAAACATTGCAGTTGAGAACTGAAAAAAAATTATGCGCCAAAAAAATCAGTTTAAAGTCCTCACATATTAAATTCAAAATTTTTCAATGGCCACAGAGAGGAAAATGAGAAAAAAAAACCAAAGTTATACATTCGTAGGACCGATCGTTGGTGATCTGGCAAACTATATATCTAGGAGACGCGGGATGTGGGCTGCCAGTTGAGTAGGGTAGATTTTGTCAAGGATTAGTAGAATTCATAATATAATTTGGTGCATGAGTTGGTGTAGTTTGGAATTAGGTCTAAGAAGTGTCAAAGTTTCTTTGTTAGCTTGTTTTCCAGAGTGGATTTTATCACTCTCTTGCAAAGATCTTACTAATTCTTAATAAATTATCTTTCGATCTATGCAAAAAAAAAAGAAAAAAACCACTATGGATAGATGGCTAGAGAGGATGAATATCTTATTCACCTTCCTTCAAAGACAGATAATAGCTACAAGTATTTGAACAAAAGGTAATCCCTAGTAATCAGCAATCACTATACGTGCCTATGCTAGCAAGCACTCCAAGGCAAGTCTCCCTAGTTCCTACACATGTCTATCTAATGAACAAATTAAGAAACACACAAGCACCAACTCTAGAGAACTTCTCGAGCAAGGAAATTATACTACTCGACAACATACTCTACCACAAGGCAAACCAAACTAAGGAGAGCTAGGCTACTAAAAGTATTGTACAAGGTAAATAGCACAAGTATGTAGTGGAGCAAACTAAAGGAGACAGTACGTGATCTTCACTCTGCTGGGTCGATCAACAATTTTTTCATGGCCGAAGAATATAGCCCGTTTTTCATTAAGATGAGTGAATTACAAGTTACCTATGAGAGAACCCTAGGCCTCGTAGCGCAAATTACCCACCACTAAGATAATAGTGAGCAATCTAAAATAAACATAGAAATAAAGAAAGATACATTAGAAGAGTGACTGCCCTCAACACCGAAACCTACACCTAGAACGACGACTAGGCATGCCTTGAAAAAAGTGCCAATGCAACTGGTTTTTGCGCCAAAGACCGAGCCACGGTGGCAAAGCATCCACCATGTGAGAACAGACATCTAGTAGCAAGGGCGTCAAAGCATCCACCAACGAACCATGATGACAAAGCATCCGCCAATGAACCATGACAGCAAAGCATCCGCCAACGAACCACGGCGGCAAAGCATCCGCCAACGAGCCGAGCGACCACGGTGGCAAATCATCCGCCAAGAATCGCGAAGAGACGAATAGCGGCAAAGCATCCGCTAGCAACAACGTCAGCAAGGTCATGAGCAGCAGGACAATCCATTGCAGTGGAACACATGAGGCACAACAGGCATAGTTAGGGACTTCCCCGACAATCAATGGTAAGACGGGAAGCAGGAACCTAGGGTGGAGGGAAGTGGGTAGAGGGCTGCAATAGCGCTCCAACAATGCCTTGAAGAAGTAAATTGACATCCGCAGACACCAACCATGTTGGAAGAAGCACACAAGCAGGACCTTTGTCCCAAGCCCGCACGGACGAAGAAGTTTCGGCGACACCTCTAGCGAGGTTGGTGACGCACACTGCGCCACTGCCGCCGGCCCCAAACCAGGCAAGGTTTTCACCTGATTCTTGCCGCAAACGCCGGCCATCGTGGCACCCATAACAACAACGACGAGGAGGTTGAAGTCACAGCACATACGCAAATGCAGCAGCACACTACACCACCAGAGCACCGGCTAGCAGCGCCATAAAGAACACTGGCCTGCAGATTCCAGCCGCACCGGCCACCCCTGCCACGGACCAGAGTGCGTCACCCCAGCAAAGGTCAAAGGAGCCGCATCCCCGGTCACACGCCACGAGAGCGGATCCGCCCCACAACACCATGGCCAAGCCACGCACAGGGACCGCACGACAGCTAAGCCGGACGGGGGAGGGGCGAAGATGACAGGATGAGCGCCCCGAAGCCGGACGAGGCGCCGCCGTGCCCGGCCGGTGGCATAGCCCCGCCACACCGCCCCACCCAAGCCACGGAAGCCACGGCGTCGCCCCGGCCCGACCGCCATTGGAGAAGGCCCTGTAAGTGCATTCGCCTCTGAAGTGGGTTTTGGATAATTAATGACAATCAAATTAGGGACTAATTATCTAAGTAAATATGCAGGTGTTAGTCCATTGAAAGATTTTAATGACAATATCTGGTGATACAAGCACCCTAAATTTTATATGGATGGACGACGTTTCTATTCAAGAGTGTCCTCAATTTTTATCTTTACTTGAGTTATAGGAAACGCCGTACTATCAAGAGGGATACAAATTAGGTTGGTAATTCGAGGTCTAAAAGTGCTCAAGTCTATATTTAGAGCATTTGAAGAGTCACTGTTGCACTCACATCACTTAGAAAAGTTCTTTGCTTCAGCCAGCCTGACCTATTGGAAGTACCGGAAATATTAGAGTTTTAAACCGAAAGTATCCGTGCTACTTTCTCAGAAAGTCGAGATGTGCAAAGTTGAAGAAACTTTATACTACCGGTAGTACCGACGCTCTCCGATAGTACCGCATTTTATTAAAATTATACTCCAGAAGTATCGGGGATATTTTCCCAAAGTCAAAGTCTATGAGTTGGCGTAGTTGTGTACTACCGGTAGTACCGCTGGTGGTACCGGTAGTACCGGCTGTATATACATATATTTATTTATTTTTACCCAAAGTCGCACACGTCTATGGCTGCCTAGTTTTGTACTACCGATAGTACCGGTCTTACTACCGGTAGTACCGGTATGACTCCCTCTGCACATTCTGACTCACGATAATGGTCATATTTGGTGAGGTACCGGTAGTACCGGTGGTTCTATCAGTGCTACCGGTAGTTGTTCTGGACAGACCATATATATACCCCTCACCTCTCTCTTTTTTCCCCCTCTTGCCAATTCCATTCATTCTTCACCTGAGAAAGAAAGCTCCCAAGCACCAGCTCGCCTACTCTCTCTCCTCCTTTGCTCCTAAACTTCATCCCCTCAAGGATTCGAGCTAGGGATGTGAAATTAGAGAGTAGAAACTTCGATCTACGATTTGAGCACTTGGATTCCTCGTCTTGCTGGCTTGATTTGTGTTTGTTACTCTTGGGTTCTTGGAACCCTAGCCGGCTAGGTGTTCTTCGTGGCTGCCCGTGTTGCCTCATTTGTGAGGGCGCCCCGAAGTATTTGTATTACCCTTGATTCTTAGTGAATATCTCAAGTTTACCTTCGTGGTTACTTGAGGGAGGAAATCTTTGTGGTAACCTCAACAACGGGGACGTAGGAACTCCTTTGTGGGGATTGCCGAACCTCGGATTAAATCATGTGTCTTGTTGTGGTGGTAGCATCGACTACCCTTGTTCTTGTGTTCTTCGTGTTCTTCATCCCTACCCCCAAAGTTCATAGGTTGGAGGACTCGATCTACGATTTGATGCAGTGAAATGCCTCAAGAAGTTCAACACCTTTATCAGCAACATCAACAAAGGGGTGGTAACAATTGGATCTGAATTTACAGCTCATTTTACTTTGATTTTCATTTCAATTTCATTGTTTCATAGGCTACCGGTAGTACCAGAAGTTTGCATCGGTAGTACTGGTTTTTGTACTACCAGTAGTATCGATGCTACTTCTGGTCCTACTTTTGATAGGTATTTAACTTCCGCATTTGAGTTTGTAAGTTTTAGGTTTTTGATAATCGCCTATTCACCCCCTCCCTCTAGGCCGATTAGATCCTCTCACCGCCCCAATTCAATAGGGAGAACTACTCATACTGGAAGATCCGAATGCAAGCGCATTTATAAGGGATCAATTGGCGTGTTTGGGAGATCATTGAGAATGCTGACTACCAGGTGCTTGATGCACATGTCAATCAAGAGCAGGTCGACCAGCACAGTGCTAACAACATTGCCCGCGCTGAGCTTTACGCTGCTTTGTCGATTTCTGAGTTTAATCATGTTTTCGATTATCGTACTGCTCGAGAAATCTGGAGGAGTCTTCAAAGCTTTCATGAGGGTACAACCCATATCAAAACTAGACTCTATGAGACGTACAAGCGGGAGTACGAGAACTTCACCCAAGTTGATGGGGAGTCCGTTGATTCGATGTTTTCTAGCTTTACCACCATTGTGAACAACATGCGGGCTAACAATGCAGCTATGCCCTATGACAATCATTAGAGAGCACTCAAGCTTCTATATGCTCTAGATCAGAGGCTTTGGGAGGTCAAGGTGCAGGCGATCATCGAATCGGCCAACTATGAGACTCTCACCATGGATGAGCTGTTCAGCAAGCTCAAGTCCACCAAGATCGACATCCAGACGCAGGCGAGGATCAAGAATCCGTCTGCCCCTACCATGGCCTTGGTGTCAGGTAACTCAAGTTCAAGTTCTTCTTTGGCTAACCCATCACAACTTTTGCTTGCCTTACCTTCTCTTGTGTCTGCAATAGAGGAGCAGATGGAAGCACTTGGGGATGATGAGCTGGCGCTAGTAATCAGCAAGTTCTCACGGTTTCACAACAACCGCTTGAACCATAGATGTGGTGGCAACAAGCAAGGTTGCTTTGAGTGTGGAAAGCTCGACCACTACGTTGCCAGCTGCCCCAACAAGAGCTACTCTGGCAAGAACGACTACACCAAGCACAAGGACAAGCATGAGTCGTCCTCCCGCAAGTACAAGCCCAAGAAGGACTTCGACCCCAAGCGCATGAACAAGAAGTACTTCGACGCATTGCAAGCGAAGCAGCGCGCTCTAGTCGTCAACTTCAGTGATGTTGACTCCGACAGTGATTCTCCACCAAGTGATGATGAGGCCGAGAAGAAGGTGGAGAACAAGTTCAATGGCTTGAGCTTCTATGCCAATGAGCGCCGAGGAGGTTACTGCACCATGGCGTTCGACAACACCACCACCACCGGCGACAAAGAAGAGGTCGACACCAACCCTGAGCATGGAGGCTTGGAGAACATATGGCTTGTTGATTCCAGGTGTTCGCGTCACATGACCGGAAATTCAAATTGGTTCTCCAGCCTCAGTCCCATGATTTCCAAGGAGTACATCACATTTGGGGACAATGGTAAGTGTAACAACCCTAAAAATTACAAACACCGAAAAATGCAACCAACAAATTTTTTTTCGAAACAAGCCCGTGTTTGTTGCTTGTCATGTAGGAACTTTACCCTTTGCACGTGGCACATATGTTTAGCGCTACACTTTTCCTGTAACACCATCACATGTGTCTTAATATATTTAGATAAGCCACATGTGATTATTCCCTGACTAGCACCTTATGTTCATAAATCAAGTACCTATGATGCCCACGTAACTTCTCATGTTGCCCCGTTGTATTCAAGTTACACGAGGCTAGACTTATGAACTCCTCTTGAACCTAAATCACCTATCATGCCCTAACGACTCCTCTTATCCTACTCGAGATCCTAACCTTTTAACCCTATGTTCTATGCACTCTAGCTACCCCCTCTATGTTTCTTGTGATGAATCTCAAGCGGCACTAGTCCTGCTTATATGATTTCCTTGATATAATCCTACGTATCACTAGAGTTGCCCCTGTGTTCTCTTGCACTCATGTTACAAACTCTAGAGCTTTCCTCTACCTTCATTATCTACCTGTTCCACTAACTTTCCTCACCTTGCTCAAGCCCTTTTCATTGGAGCCATGTATCCAATGCATCTCTTGTTTTCCCTTATGTTTTGCATGGATTACAACAAAGTATCAATAGAAGTTGCTATATGTTGCACTAGTGGTATCACCATATTGCTCCATTGTTACCTCCTATGTTGCACTCCAGTACCTATGTTACTTGAGACCTAGCTCTCGAGCTAACCCCTATATCCACCACCTAACATACTCCACCAATCCCCTCAACTGAACAAGCCTCATACCCTGATATCATTTACCACATGTTGTTCTTCCTATGTTTCACAAGTTGTACCTCAATGTTGCTTATGTCTTTCATCAATGTTGCATTCAACATGTGATTGGCACCTTAAATAGACATATGTATCCTTAAGTGATGAACTTGCTCAAGTACCACTTACTCCAACCTTGTATTTATTTTATCACATAGCATACATCTCTATTGCATTTTAATTCAACAATGTGATTTGGATTTTATTTGGATTTTTGTGATGTCTAATAAAATACCAACAATATTTATTTATCTAATAAATAAATATCTATTATGGGGATAATACCAAACATAGCTAAGGACTATGTAAGTCCACTAAACACCTAATTGCAACATGCTACTTTTATCAAATAATTATATATATGAATACATATATATATACATGGAATAAATGGAAACCAAAAAAGAAGAAAGAATAAGAAATAAAAAGGGGAAAGCCTTTAGGCCCATGGCCTCAAATCAGCCCAACCAGGCCTGCACCTTCTTTCTTACCCGAGCGGCCCAATCAGCGAAACAGCTGGCCCAACCCGCAATCAGTGCCCCGGCCTGCTCTGCCCTCTCTTCACCGAGCTGGCCTATCTCTACACTCCGAGCTGGGCCGGCCCACGAAGCCAACCGGCCACAAACACCACGTGCACCTGCCTCTCTTTCCTGCGCTCACCGACAGGTGGACCCCGCAGCGGACCCCAGCTGTCATGACCTTCTCTCACCGGTCCCCTCCGTTTCCTCTACTTTTTGCGTCGCGTCAGGACCACCGCGTGCCAGGGAATCCCAAGCCGGCCTATCCATCCTCGGCGTCCGTGCCTGCCACCTACCTCACCAACGGGTGGATGTAGGCCACCTGTACCGACAGCCTCTGACAAGAAGTACCCACGGCGTGGGCATCTCTAGCTCCCACGCGCGCAGATGCCTTGGCCACGTGTCAGCTTGTCGGCTGCTTGCCCCTCCTTCCCTTGGCTCATGGAGTTCATGCGACCCCGACAGCGCCCCCACGAGCACCTCGACCGCCTGATCACCCAACCCGATCACCAGCCGTCCGCCGGGCACCTTGCCATGGCCGCCGCTCTATTTAAGGATAGCCCAACGCCCTAGGGTTCTCCACCAACCCTCTCCGCCACCCTGGTGGCCGCCAAATCGCTACTCACCACGCCAAGCCAAGGAGAAGAGAGGGGGAGGAGAGGGGAAGGAGGCGAAGAGAAAGAAGAAGACGTCGTCGGGCAGTACGCCGCCACCGGAATTGGAGAAGGACCCGCCAGGGCTGGAAGAGACGCCGTGTACCGTGACAAGGAGGCCGTCCTTGCTCTGCTCTGCTTCTCGGAGCACCCCGTGCCGGCTTATCCACCGCATCGCGCCTTCTCCCAAGACTGTGCCCCATGGTGAGCAACACCGAGCCCCTCTACCACCCTCGTCCTATGTTGCTTCGGTCATGGCGACCGACACACAGGTCGCATAGGCCAAGGCCATCGCCGGCCTCTTGGACACGCCACGCACCGCGCACAGACCGGCTAAGCCAAACGGAGTTGTGCTCTAGGCACCGACGCAGCCTAACCGCAATGCCACCGCCGCGGACATGCCAGCCACGGCGAGCCGTTACCCCGACGAAACCACTAGACCATGGAAGCCTTCGAACTCCGATCTGAGCCCACAACGACAAGGTGCACCTCATGCGAACGCTAGGCCCCATGGATGGCCGCTACCAACCCTTGGACACAGCACCAATGTCGCCGCCGTCGTTCTGCGAAGCGCCGCCGTGACGAGGGCACTCTACGCAACTCTAGCCACCTCGCGTCACAAGACCCGGCCGACCAACTCCGTCTCAACCCGCTGCATCTTGACGGAGAGTTAATGAGGCCCATGGAGCCTGTCTAGCCCTGACTCTGCACCACCGCCTTATCAGAGCTGTGCCAGAGCGCCGCCGTGTCGTGCCGATCCCCGTCGCCACCGACCGTCCCTGGAGCAAGGACATGACGATGATCTTCGCCGTGGGACGCAGCATCAAGCTGTCGAGAAGATGGAGACCGTAGGATGGCCCTGGAGCCCGAGCAGCACGACCGTGATCGCGTCGGAGCTCTGCCGTGTGCCCAGTCGTGCAAACGGACTTCGCCACGGACTATGGTCGTCGTCGGCTAGCCAGGCACTTGTGAGAGGACCCCAATCGATGAGCCGGACGCTCAATTTGGACCTTAGGACACCGCGGGGCAGTTGCTTCCACACGCCATCGCTGTTGCTCTGCCACCCATCGAGAAGGGACCTCACCGGCTGCAGGCTATCTCCTTTAAGGCCATAGACTTGCTCGCCGTGTTGCTGTGATGTCGAATCGCTGATTCATGAGGCAAGAGGCCCAGTATATCACCGGGAGTGAAGGCTCCGCCGCTTATCGTCGCTGCACCCCCACCGGAGACACAGCCGAAGGAGCTTGTAAGCTTTGCTACCGCCTTGAGGGACATCAACCCGCACGCCTTAGCCCCATAGAGCGGACATGCCTGTTAATTTTACCCAAGGGGCACCCTGGCACCGGAATTGGAGACCTTGCCGCCGGTGAGCCTCACGGCTGTGGAACAGAGGATGGGGAAAAGGAGGCGGAGGCAGGACAGTGGAGAAGGACATGGTCCTCATGAGCCCTGATACTGACTGTGGGCCCCATTTGCACCAGTACCCCATGCACCGAGCTCGTGAACCACCCCGACCGGAGGACCTCACCATGGACACGGTCCAGGTGGACCAGAGGCTGCTCTGTGCAAGATCAAAAGGATGGTGCACCGTAGACCAAGACACCGTGGACACAGCCCGACCCAGATCTAGCGTGATGACGTAGACCAATTGCGGAGCGACATGCGGCGGGCCCGAGCCCGGCCCATGTCTGGCCCATCCGGCCCAATAACGACCCATTAACGGCCCAGCAAGGGCCCATGTTGACCGTTGACCAGTCTACACTGACGTCAGCATCTGACGTCAGCCTGGCCCCACCAGTCAGTGATGACGGCAGCAGTGACGTCATGCGGGCCCACGGAAGCCTGACCGTTGACTTGGTCAACGATGACATCAGCAAGACGTCGTGCTGACATCATCCGTCATATCAGCAGATATACCATGTCAGCGTGACCCTACTGTACACTTGACCCAATGCCGGGCTGACACGTGTCGGCCTTTGGTTTAATCCGGCCCTTTTCTTTTTCAGAATATATTTAAATCTTCAAAAATTCATAACTAATTCATACAAACTCAGAAAAATATGAAACAAGTGCCCAAATTTTCTATAAATTGAGCTCTACGTCATGAGCCTATGTTTGAGTGAATTTGGATCTTTCAAATTTTATTTGGTTCTTTGTGCTATTCTATAGGAGTCGCCTAAGCGACCATTACGTCTCATTTTTAGAGTCGAACGAGGAGTGATCAGAAGGAGGAGGTTACGAGCACCAAGAAGGAGGTTCCACTGAATGACTACATTGACAGATGATGACTCATACCACTACTACCCCGACAGCGCAGGTGTCATGGCAGCACCCTCTCTTAAATATCCTATTAGACATGGCTAATATCTAGAAATGCTAGTGCTTTACTTTTATGCAATGCTTACACCTGAGATAGGTTTGCATGATAGAATTTTACTTGATAGCCCCTACCTTGTCATAACCTTTCACCTGCTTAACTGCTGCTAAGTTAGCCACATGCTTGTGCTATATTTTATATATATATATACTTCACTCGCTTATATTTTGATGCGACGTGATGAACCCCGGGAAGGCCTGGAGGGTGCCAGGTTGGAGATGTGTGAGTTGCTGGATCAGATAGGTATGTGAGCTGATGATGCTGTATCTGGGTTTAGGGTGGAACTTATGGCAGGGAGTAGGGTGAGGGTTGAGTCGATCGAGCCGGGATCTACGACGAGCTTTTGGAGCAAGTCTTGCCGGGGAATGGATCTGGACATTCCAATGAGAGGAGCCTGTGGCGGGCTAACTGAGATGTGATGGTGGTCCTTGGGTGTGATCCCCTGAGAGGTGGAGCCCTAGACGAAGGTGCCATGGTAGCACGTTAAAGATCAACCCTGACGAAGATATCCCGGCTTGGTCACACTTAGGAACTACTGCGCTGGTATCCAGACCTTAGGATCTCTTGCTTTCCACTCGCTCTCCATGGGGGGAGACGGCCGAACCGCTTGATAGATCGATGTCGTTACTGCTGGGCAAGTAGTGATAGGAAGGTATATGCATGGGACGGAGCTAACACCCTTCTAAGACGATCATGGCACCCCCTTTGGGAGCAGGTACATGCCATGGCGTTCTCTTTGGGAGAGAACACATGGGCTCTTCATAGTTCCAGTGATCCAGAGCTGGATGGTAGAATGGCATCATTCTATGGCAGTAGGTGCCCAGAATCTGCCTAGATGCGCGCGTGCATCGATGATGGCTGTCTGGTGGATTAGTGAAACCTCTGCAGAGTGTATGGTTGATCGATCGATACATATGCCGATTCTTCGGCTATGGACCTTTCCTAAGTTTCGCATGCACCGGACTAGGGAGTGGAGTGTTCTACCTTTCCCTGAGAGTTGTTTCCAGCCGTGAGCCAGGTTGAAGGCTGCGGGCCGCTGAGACCGGCCGAGTGGGAGTTGGCCAGGTCGACTTGAGAGTGAGTCTTGATGGTGATGGTGGTGGTGATGTGGTGATGGATCTGGGATGGATGAGATGGTGGATGGATGTGTGTGTGGGATGGAAATGTGTTAAAACTTGACTTCTTGTTATAAACTTGATTACTACTTGCATGCATAGGAAAAACCACAGCCAAAACTATAGGATCACCAGATCCCTTTGTTTCCTTTTCCACTAAAGCTCATCGGTGCTGACCATGGCCTGCACACATCTGGCGGTGTGCAGATTTACCTGCTTCACAGAGATGTTGGAAATAGAAGGTTTAGAAGGTCTCGTGCCTACACTCAAGATGGTTGATGAAGATCCTTTCGTGAATGTTTTTTCTTCCGCAGATGTTCTGGATGCTTGTACTCTGATGATCCGCCTTGTGGCGAAGTTATAAATAATGTAAGCCCTATTATTGTATAGCATTATTTAGTTTTGATGTATGGATTTGATTATCAACTGTTGCATAATAATGTGATTGTCTGTATTCTCACATTATTATCCGTTCTGTGAATTTTCCCTTTGTGGAAAATTTAAGGATGTTTCAGTAAGGGTAAGGTCATTTCTCGTGGGTCGGTAAGGCTCAATGAGAACTTTGTGCTCAAGGATCTTGCTTTGGTTTTGAGTTTGTATTTTAATCTCCTTTTGGTTTCGCGACTCCTTAGAGATGGTTTGAAGTGCTTTTTAAGCCGGGTCTTTCTCGCATACTTGATTCGGTGGTGGTCTTGTGTGTTCGATTGTACCTTTTGGGCTTGTCTTTTGTGCTAATTTTTCTCGCTCTTTTGGCGTCTCTCGATGTTTGGTGGCAGGCACTTCTTCTGAGCTTTGGAAGTGGCATAGGAGGCTTGGCCATTTGAGCTTTGACTTGCTTGCAAGGTTGAGCTCTCTTGATCTAATCCGAGAATTGCCTAAGCTAAAGTTTGAGAAGGACTTGGTCTGTTACCCGTGTCGTCATGGGAAGATGGTAGCCACTTCTCATTCCCCTGTTAACCAAGTGATGACCAAACAACCCGGCGAGCTTCTTCATATGGACACTGTAGGTCCAGCTCGGGCTCGATCGGATGGTGGAAAGTGGTACGTTCTTGTGATCATGGACGACTTTTCTCGCTATTCTTGGGTCTTTTTCATGGAGTCCAAGGATGAGGCGTTTTCCCATGTGCAGGATTTGGTTCTTAGGCTACAAAATGAACTTCCCAAGAATGCCATAAGAGCTATACGCAGTGACAATGACACTAAATTCAAGAACTCTCCTTTTGAAGCCTTTTGCAAGTCTTTGGGTATTGAACATCAGTTTTCTTCACCTTATGTGCCTCAGCAGAATGGGATTGTTGAACGCAAGAATCGGACCCTTGTGAAAATGGCCAGGATGATGCTCGATGAGCATCAGACTCCTAGGCGCTTTTGGGCCAAAGCAATCAATATAGCGTGCTATGTTTCAAATCGCATGTTCCTTCGAGCTTTTACAAAGAAAACTTCTTATGAGCTGCGGTTTGGGCATCTTCCTAAGGTGAGCTACTTTAGAGTCTTTGGGTGTCAGTGCTTCATTCTCAACCAAGGTAATCTCGATAAGTTTGAATCTCGGTCTTCTGACGGCATTTTTCTCGGTTATGCTACTCACTCTCGTGCATATAGAGTACTTAATCTTGAGACTAACCGCATCATGGAGACTTGTGAAGTTACCTTTGATGAAACCACACCTTATTCCTTTCCTGTCCTTGAGCATGCAGGTGACCAGGAGATGGGTGAAAGCATCTTTGTGGAGGAGGAGCTAGACGATGCCGATTGGGGTGCTCCCGAGCCGACTCCACAGGCTGCCCCTGTCGACCCTACGATGACTACGTCTGTTCGTGGCCCCGATCCTTCTTCTTCGACTTCATGGGGGCCGAATGACCAGTATCCCTCTCTTGCACCTGAGGGAGCTCTAGCTATGGTTGAGGGGGAGGCTACTTCATCAAGGACGGTGCCTGTACACATTCAGCATCGCCATCCTCATGAGACCATGATCGGTAACATCAACCAGCATGTCACTCACAACAAGTCCTATGAAATCTCTCATTTTGCACATTCTTTTTTTGTTGCCGATTTTGAGCCCGAAGATATTGGACACGCTTTATCTAACACTGATTGGGTCAATTCCATGCATGAGGAGTTAGAGAACTTTGAGAGAAACCAAGTTTGGGTCCTAATTCCTCCACCTCTACAATGTCATCCCATAGGTACCAAGTGGGTGTTTAAGAACAAGCAGAGTGAGGATGAGGTGATAGTTAGGAACAAGGCTAGGTTGGTTGCTCATGGGTTTTGCTAGAAAGAGGGGATAGACTTTGATGAAACCTTTGCTCCTGTTGCCCATTTAGAAGCCATTAGAATCCTTTTAGCCTTTGCAGCTTCAAAAGGGTTCAAGCTGTATCAGATGGATGTCAAGAGTGCTTTTCTCAATGGGTACATAAAGGAGGAAGTGTATGTGAGATAACCCCCTAGCTTTGAAAATCCCAAGCACCCAGACTATGTCTACAAACTCCATAAAGCCTTGTATGGTCTCAAACAAGCCACGAGAGCATGGTATGCTAGGTTGAAGTCCTTTTTGCTTGGGAAGGGTTTTACCATGGGCTCTATTGATAAGACTTTGTTTCTCCTCAAGCAAGGCAAAGACATTCTCATCGTGCAAATATACGTGGATGATATAATCTTGGTGGCCCTTCACATGCCATTGTGGCAAGGTTTTCTAATTTGATGAGCAGGGAGTTCGAGATGAGTATGATGGGCGAGTTTACATTCTTTCTCGGGTTGCAAATCAAGCAAACTCGAGAAGGGACGTTTGTGCACCAAGGCAAGTACACCAAGGACCTACTGAAGAAGTTCGACATGGGCGAGGCCAAGCCTCTTTCGACGCCCATGGCGACTACCATTGCCTTGGATGAAGACTTGGAGGGAGAAGCCGTGGACCATAAGGAGTATCGCAGCATGATCGGGTCACTGCTGTACCTAACGGCGATGAGACCGGACATTCAGTTCGCGGTCTGTCTTTGTGCGCGCTTTCAGTCTTCGCCGCGCACCTCTCATCGTCAAGCCGTCAAGCGGATCATGAGGTACCGCCACTTTACTCCTGAGTTTGGTCTTTGGTACTCGACCGCTTCCACTCTTTCTCTCAGGTTATTCAGATGCTAATTATGTTGGTTGTCGTACTGAGTGGAAATCTACTTATGGTACTTGTTAGTTTTTGGGTTCTTCACCAAACCCCTCGACCAAACCCAGTTTGCACGCTTGCGAGGGGAGTTGGGAGTGTGCTTCCCTTTTTAGTTGAGGGTCACTTTGTATCTTGTACACTTTGCCTTTCTTTTTGTTTTTGCTTTTGTATCATATTGCATTGCATATCATCATGTATCATATATCATGTGCTTAGCTTCACTTGTATAGCTTGT
>CM041634.1:59906116-59960915 GCA_023333625.1 Bothriochloa decipiens
TTTGGAGTGAGATGAACTTGGGCATTATAGTGCTAGTCCTCAACCACTCGTGACGAGACAGCTTCCCACTTGCACATAGAGATGAACTCGGCGTGGTTGCAAAACATGATAAAAATAACATAATTTTTTTGGCGGACAGTTTTGATCCTCTCACATACACATGTCTAAAAATAACCTTGTAATCCGCTATAAAACTCCGATTAATGTTGAAGCTACAAGTGTTAAGTGCTTCCTTGAGACATGATGTATGATCGTTATATGGGGTAGTTCACTTTTGTATACATGAGTTAGCACTAGTTTAATCTCCTGCTTATATGTGCTATGTGCTATCCTCTTTGGTGAACACCTTTTATGGGATATGCTTAAAATTGGTCAAAATGTTTATGATTCATATTTTATTTCATTTGATCAGTTTGAGCATTGGCCTTGTCTTGCGCCTGTTGTAATACATATGTCGTACCAACTTGAGCATGTTTTTAATCCACTTGCTATACTCCTAAAGCTTTATACATTCACATTGTGCATCTCATAGCATGATTTGAGGGGGAGCTTCTTTTGTGAGAGCTTGATAAGTGCATTTGCCAACAAGGGGGAGAATGATTCCACAAATCTAGAGTGTGCATTCATATGCATTTGTGAGGTTGATGCACTTGTTAAGGGAGAGTTGCACATTTGCTTTGCTAGACGTGTCGAGCTGTTTGCCTTTGTCTTGAGGGTCTAGCTACTTTCAGGTGCTTTGAGCTTGTTTTGCTTGGTTGCGTCGAGCCGTTGCCCATGTCTTTGGGAACCAAATTGTTGGTTTTGCTTTGCTCATTGTGAGTGACCCGTTTCGAGTTTTTCTTTGGCTTTTGGTCACCTGAGTGGGTTTTCTCTGGCTTTGTGTTGGTGTTGACAATGCACTCATCAAGGGGGAGATTGCGAGCACAAGGTTTTTACATAACAATTGTGGAGCACCCTTATGGTTGTGATGAGCGATTGTCAACATGCCAATACTTTGGTGTGTGGTTGGTTCAGTGGTTTTACTGATCCCCTGGCATAGGGTTATGTGTCGAAACTGTGTCTCTTGGCTCGTGATGTGCAAAATGCGATGGCAGCGGTCGGGAGAAGATCAAGTAGGACGTGCCGTGCTGATGGACCGGTTGCGATGAAGGGCGGACGCTAGGCTTGGACTGACGGACCAGACGGCCGGGTGGCCAGCCGCGGTGGCGGACACTTGGGGCATCGACAAGCGCAAGGGTACACAGCGGGAGACGCGTACGGGCTACGATACTCGCGGATGGTTTGGTGGTTTGCCCAAAAAACCATCGGCGATGGTTTGGTGGTTTGGCCTCAAAACTATCGGCAGGGGATGCGTACGCGGTACGATACTCGCGGGCGGTTTGGTGGTTTATCCTCAAAACCATCGACGGCAGGTTTCGCGGGTTTAGGCCTCAAAACCCGGGCGGAGGTCCCGATGCGGACGGACGACACGTGGCGGCATCGGGGAGATCGCTTCGAAGCGAGGCTACCGGTGAGGAGGCGCGGTGGCCGTCGGATCAAGAAAACTCAAGTTGGACCATAATGCCCCTGGCTAAGTGGTTCTCTCTTAGAATATCTAGGGGTAGAAGTAGAATTGTGTAATAAGACTATAAATAAGAGGGACTGCCTCCACTCAGTCTTACCTCTCACATTCTAGTGTTAGGGTTTCCCAGTCTCTAGTCTTTCAGAGTGTGTGAGGTCCACTGCAAAACTTTGTAGAGATTTGTTCATGGGAAGAGCACCCCCTAGTGTGCTCGTGCCCTCTGGGCGTTTGTCTTTGTGTGAATCTCGTGATGAATTTGTGTTCTTGTTGTTCTTGAATTGTTCATCCCGAGTTCTTTTCCCCCCTCTATTTTCGTGGTCGAAATTCTTCGATTTTGCATCGTTTGAGGTCGTTTTTCTTGCCTTGGATCGAGCTATGACATGAATAGAGTGTTTCCACCAAAGGAAATCGTCTGATTCCTCACGAGCTCATAGATCGGGGCGGTTTTGTGTTCATGACGATTTCTAGGTCGTTCTTCACCCCTCTTTCGATTTCTCCCTACTTTCTTCAAATTGGGCAATGATCCTTTGAGGATAGCCTCTCCACTGCATGAGGAACAATCCCTCCAAATTTTGTTGCAGTTGGTTTTGATTCGAGAGAGATCGGGTTGATTCTTGGTGGAAGGCGATTTTTGGGCGATTTTCTGGGAGGCGCGGACAGTCTGGCCTTGTAGGCGCGGACAGTCCGGGCGTCGGGGTCCAGCCAGTGGCTTCCGGCCTGAACTGACTTCTGTCCGTATTCGTGGACAATCCGGAGTCCCTACCGCGGACAGTCCGGACTCTGTCCAGTTCAAAACCGAGCTCTCGACTTCCGTTTTTATTCAAAATTTTATACCCACGGACATTCCGGCTATAAGTCGCGGACAGTCTGCCGGTCAGTGAATTTTTTCTGTCCAGAACCTGTTCCTGAAGTTCGAGTTTTCGGTGTTTGCCTCCGGACAGTCCGGCCTGTCATCGCGGACAGTCCGCCGTTCAAACTCAGGGCACTGTCCGTACCTGCGGACAGTCCACACCTAAGGAGCCGGACAGTCCGAGGCTCAGAACTTCGTGGTGTCCAGAACTTTTCCCGATCGGTTTGTTTTCTGGCACTTTGCCCGTGGATAGTCCGCAGTTGCCAGCACTGCGGACAGTCCTCAACTTGTCCGTACACCACGGACAGTCCGGATCAGACCCGCGGACAGTCCGCCCCTGCGCAGTGAAGCTGTGTTCTTCCGGTTTGTGCTCATTCGTTCCTCGATCGTTCTTGGAGTTATTTCTTGGTTCTTGTGGTGACTCGCTGTGTTCCTAGGGAGCATCCACCCTCTCAATAGGGTCGTGGTCACCACCGGCTTGTGTGTTTGCTTCTTGAGATGTTTGTTGAGTCGAAGACCCAAAAGTTTCGAAAGAAATTTTGAGGCTCTCATTCACCCCCCTCTGGTCGCCTATCCGGTCCTTCACTTTGGAGTGTTCTGCCCGGACAAGCAGCCTGTCTACCTGATCACCTTCCCAAAGTAATAATAGCATGCTGATTCAGATTTGAGACGGCAGATCGATCAGTGATGATTGATGCTGCTTTGTTAATTGTCAATGTACTAAAGTGTATTGTTGTCACCTTAATATTTTCAAATCTTTTTTATGGTTTTAATAAATACTAAAGATGTGTATTTATGTGTATGGACGTTATCTGCACGTGAGAAATGATTCTGCGTGCAAATATGCATGTTCTGATCATCTGACCGAAAGGAATCATCCATCAGGTAGAAGTCTGGGCTTGAGTCAAACCGGTGCCCAACCAACAAGCAACAAGGCTTACCCTTCATTGAGCTTGTTGTAGGAGCGTAGGACAGCGCATCCCAGCCCAACTCCGTAATAATTTAGAGCTAATATTCTATCCAGTTTAAAATATAAGTTACTATCTTAGAAGGAGGGAACAGTAACTTGAGGGGCCATCCACAACATCAGCAGGCACATTCTTTTCAGGCACATCGTCCTACAAGATAGAAACATTTGTATTTTTTGATA
Source organism: Bothriochloa decipiens (assembly GCA_023333625.1). Classification (NCBI taxonomy): domain Eukaryota; kingdom Viridiplantae; phylum Streptophyta; class Magnoliopsida; order Poales; family Poaceae; genus Bothriochloa; species Bothriochloa decipiens. Next base: position 59,909,678 of record CM041634.1, read on the forward strand.
ACTTCCCATCCAGGTGTCTCCTAGCAATGTCTAGGGCCTTGGATCTTGATGGCCTTACATACTCTAAACTATTACCATAGGGATTAACCCGGTCAATAGTCAAAGCCTCAAGGTTAGGGGCATTTTCTACAATGTGTAACAACAATTCAACTTGACCAGTGCACCCTGTAAATCCAGTGATACTTAGGTTCTTTAGATACCTATGGGTAGAACCCGGAACCCTCCTGATAAGCTCTGAGCCAGGTGGCAGGGTACAAATAGAAAACTGCAAAATTTTAGGAGAAAAAAATAATGTCAGCAACGGTTGTAATACAAGGATCACCAACTTTAAAATATTCTGATAATGTGGGCAAATAAACAAAGTTGTATACATGTGCAGTTTGACACATTTATTGAACAAAAGCAAACCTTGATAGTGACAATGCATTCTTTGACTTGTAATTGACACTAATAAAGAATTAAATGCAACAAGTTATATTTGCAAGGAAGTAAACCATTACAGTACTTACATGTATCTCTAATTTTTCAATGAAAGGAGCAGCACTAAGGATAGAGGCCAAGGACAGAAGGTTAGCTATATCTTCCGGTGACACCAAAAACTTGAGTTGTAGATACTTTAACAGTGAAAACTTAGAACCGTTTCCTTGTGGCCATGGCGTCTGAAGGACACAAAACAGAAAAGGATTCATAAAAACAGAAAAATGTTATGAAACAAATGAATGATAATGTCTGTGGGAAATACAAACCTTAAGTGGCAAGGAACAATGCAGAATCATATTCTGTGCCCTTGGAAACAAGAAGGGAAGTGCGGTAAGAGCGAAGTTAAGAGTTATGTCGCCAATATTATAGAGCATCACGTCTTTCAGTGCCAAAGCAGGCCAGAGGTAAAAATGAATCATCTTTCCCCGGAATACAAAAGTCTGCAGATTCTTGGCTCTGAACTCTATCTTGCTTATCTCACAGCACGCGATGTGCAAGTATAGCAAGTGGGGCAGCGGACGACGCACCCTCAATTCATCATTATCCAGATGGCATCTAACTATACTCAACCATTCAAGATTATAGCAATTTGACAACATATCTTCAAGACCTTTACGGGTGACACTAACCACATGTAGCTCAAGCTTCTTCAGGTTAGGGAAACCACAGAATTGGGAACATGGTTCAAAAGACACAAAGCTAAGCTGTAGGTGTTGTAGACGGGATATGCTTTCTCCATCAAACAGCTCAATGGGAAATCTGTACCTATCAGGACGGAGCCCCCACCTGGCCGGGAGCAAGTCAAGAGCTAGATTCTTTGCTCGTGATGATAAGGCAAAATTAACCCAACAGTCGAGATGTTCAGCTAGCGTGGCGTCAAATTCAAACTTGACCCCTAACTCTTCAACAACCTTTCCGTGATATTGCTTCAAGACTCCATTGACATTGTCAATAAACTTCTGAGTATAGTGTTGTGTTCCAGCCACATCTTGGCCGCACATTGCGGCACAATCAAATCTGAGTTTGGGGCAAACTGTCCAGATATGTTTCCACTCATTCGATAAGACACTAGTTCCTACTATTTCCTCTTGTGGCAATTTTGACAGAATCGTGCCTAGCACATCCTGCAACGAAGGAGAACAGACAGTTAGTTCCATAGGTTGTTCTAGCACAAGCTCCAAAATACATCCATAAACGCAATTCAGTACATACCACAGGAATGTCCGAAAACTGGATTTGTGCACTCCTCTGTCTGAAGACAGGCTTCTTATGGCTACGCTTCAGTCTTTTCCTTCTGCACATATGACGGTCCTCCATTTTGATCCTGCAAGAAACAGTGCCATGTCAACCGTAAACATATTGCTGAAATCCAAGTCCCAGTAGCATAATAAAACCATAAAAAAAAATCTCTTTTTGACAGATCGTGTATACAGACGTATATATAGATGAAGGGGTAAACCCAAAGCAGCTCGTTGGGGGATTGAAGAAAGAAGGAGAAGAATTTAGCTGAAATTCTGCTGGAAGAGGTACTACAGCCGCTGCGCTAGGACTACAAGCGGCGGGGCTACAGATTCCTCTGGAGACGCGATGTGCAGCAGTGCAGAAGAGGAGATAAAGCGATGAAGCCCCGGCTCGGACAAATATACAGCGACGAGGCCCCGGCTCAATGTTAAATCTGTAACCCAGGACTTCGATTCGTAAGAGGAGCGTAGCCGACTACGATTCCGGAGCCTTCCGCTCCATCCAAGAGTAACACGGATTCGGCCTAATGCGCCGGCGATACAGTATCAGGAACAGGAACGCGCGAAGGTCGCGGACTCGGACTCTTCGGCGACCGGGGGCGGACGGTGGTGGGAGGAGGCGGCGGCGGGCAGGGTCGCGCCCTATACTCCGATTCAACCCTGCGCTTTGCCTGACTCTGGATGCTCCATCACTGCCGCCGGTAGCTTGGGAGGATGAGCTGGAGGCATTCGGCAGAAGATGCGACGAGGTTGGAGAGGAGAGGATGAAGGTGAAACAGACTCCTCTCGCTAATCGTGGGCTCTACGCTCTATGTTGAGTGATGGGCCTTTTGGGCCAGGTGGCCTGTTAGTCATTTCGGCCTGGCTAGCCTCCACTGCTATTTATGGGCCAGATTGAGCTTGTTGTGCTCCATAATCGTCATGTGCCATGGCCCATGGGTGCTCTTCAAGTCTTCTTGTAAAACTGACACTTTGTGCTTTAGGAAAGTATTTCTATTATCTTTCTAAATTTTTATAAAAGTCCATTTTTTCTTTTTAAACTCTAAAACTGGATAAAACACATCCTTCAACTTTTAAAACCATTCATCTTACCTCCCTGTCCCTGTTTAAGTAATTTTTTAAGGCGGTTTTGTATTTTTATTTTTTTATTTCGGTTGAATCTTTAAAATGTTATAGTAAATCAAAAAATCATAAAATATAAAATATAATTTTGTTGGAATATACATAACATAGAGAACACATAATACAATATACTTTTAATACAATTTATTTGTTATAGCTTTAGATTTATGATTTTCTATAATTAATTAGAATAAGTTATAGCTACAGTCTCTATGGTCTAACTGTGATGAAATTTTTATGATAATCTAATTATTACATGCTTTAACTATGGTGAAAGTTTCATGCATATTTTTTATTTTTAGACTTGAAGCCACCCCTGTGATTTATTGTGATTATTCTTGTATCATCTAACGAGATACAAAAGGCATGAGGATTGTTGCGTTAACAATCAACACATCCAAAGTCCTTGATCCATACATGAACGAAATAGGTTTCTTCATGCTCATGTGATTGATCAATTATTCAATTGGGTCAGTGAGAGTGCGGTTTTCGATTTTACATCAACACACGTCGTGAGTATATTAGAGCACTCACAGTGCAAGACTCTACCATAGAGTCTAAGATTATCTGTTACCCTCTTATTTATGATATTTTGTTGATGTTGGCAGTATAGTTATTAAAGAGGAAGTGAAAAAAATTAAGACTCCAAGTCTTATTTAGACTCTAAGTTCACAATGTTCGAGGTAATAAATAGGTTTAGGCTCTACGATAGAATCCACATTGTGAGTGTCCTTAGTAATATGACAGGGTTATAAGTTAATTAATACAATAGTGTCATGTTCCATGTCTGGTTTAGAAATATGTCCTACAGTATAAGGTTGTATATAACTACTCATTTCTTGTGCATTTCGATCTTGTACCATTTCATTTTGCATGCTAACTCAGCTAGGCATCGCTATTATTGCCTAGTAAACTATAATTTGTATAAAAATTATCCCTGCATCCAAAGGGAACGCGAATTATATAGTGGTTTATCATACATTTGACCATCCGGCTAAATCAATTTTCTATAGCAGAAGCGGAACATGTTTTCTAAAGCAGAAGCGGAACATGCATGGGCTGGTAATATTCCTGCAGGCACATGACACGTGTATTCAACCTGCTAAAACTTGCTTAATTTTAGTTGGCCAACTTGGAAAATCAGGTGAACAAATGATGCACACGTACAAAGCACTCCATTTCAGTTTCAGGGGCCTGGCAGGGGAGCATCTCCTATGTTTTACTCTCTCCGTCTCAAATTATAAGTCATTACAAGAATCTTCGAGAGTCAAAACATCTTAAGTTTAACCAAAATCTATACGATAAGATAATAATATTTGTGATGCCATCTCAGCATCACTAGATTGTTTATAAACTATATTTTTCATAATATACTTAGTTGATGTCATAAATTATTGTAATTTTCTCTGTAATTTTGGTCAAACATGAGATGCTTTGACTTTTTAAAATTCTTGGAGTAACTTACAGTTTAAAATGAAAGGAGTATGTAAGGCCTGCTAGACGCGTCAGTACCCAAGCATGCAATGCAAGTGATCTACACATTTGACATTTGAGCAAGTCCATAGCTAGTAGTAACTCATTTTGAGCAAATGGGAGGTGTGGTTTTCTCTTCTCATTTCTTGGTTTTCCATTTCTTCTCTCAATTCTCAAGCTTACCAATAATTCATTTCTCAAGCCCAAGTGGTTTAGTTACTGCATCTGCATGCATGCCATTTTGGTTTCGTTCACATTAGATCAAGGCCTGATGATCTTGCTAGCTGCAGGGGTGCACGGTGTCTGCTACGGCTGGCTCGGCGACAACCTGCGGTCACACGCGGACGTGGTCAAGCTCTACAAGTCCCACAACATCCACGCCATGCGCATCTACTCCCCGGACCACGGCGCCCTCGCCGTGCTCCGCCGCAGCGGCATCGGCCTCATCCTCGACGTGGGCGGCGTCGACGCGGTCCGCAACCTCGCCAGCAGCGCTGCCGCCGCGGCCGCCTGGGTCCAGGCCAACGTGAAGGCCTACTATCCGGAGATGTGCTCATCAAGTACATCGCCGTCGGCAACGAGGTGGGCGCGGGAGACGCGGTGCTCATCCTCCCGGCCATGCGGAACGTGCACGCCGCGCTCGCCGCCGCGGGGCTCTCCGGTGTGGTCAGGGTGTCCACGGCGGTGAAGATGGACGTGTTCACCAACACGCTCCCGCCCTCCAGCGGCGTGTTCCGCCCCGACGTGGAGCGGCACATGGCGCCCGTCGCGCGGTTCCTGGCCGACACCGGGTCGCCGCTGCTTGCCACCGTGTACCCCTACTTCGCGAACAGGGGCTGCCCCGGCGACATCAGCCTCGGCTACGCCACGTTCCAGCCGGGCACGACAGTGAGCGACGGCGGCAATAGGCTGGTCTACACGAACATGTTCGACCCCATGGTGGACGCCATCTACGCCGCGCTGGAGAAGGCCGGCGCGCCTGGCGTCAGGGTCGTCGTGTCCGAGAGCGGCTGGCCGTCGGCCGGCGGGTTCGCGGCGAGCGTGGACAACGCGCGGGCGTACAACTAGGGGCTCATCGACCACGTGTACAGTCTACAGAGGCACGCCCAAGAGGCCCGGGGTGCTGGAGGCATACCTGTTTGCCATGTTCAACGAGAACCAGAAGCCCGGGGATGCAACGGAGAGGAACTTTGGACTGTTCCGCCCGGACAAGCGTCCTGTCTACCCGATGAATGCAGATTCAGATCGAAGATTCAGTGATCATGCTGCTTTGTTAATTGTCGATGTACTAAGGTGTATGCTGTCACGTTAATATTTTCAAATCTTTTTTATGGTTTTAATAAAATACTAAAGATGTGTATGCACGCGAGAAATGATTCTGGATGCAAATATGCATGTTCTGATCATCTGATTTAAAGGAATCATCCATCAGGTAGAGCTCGATCGGGGCTTGGGGTCAAACGCGAGAAACTCCATCAGGTAGGGCTAACCCTTCATTGTGCTTGTTGTAGGAGTGTGGGACGATCCTGCAACGAAGGAGAACAGACGATTAATTCCACAGGTTGTTGTAGCACAAACTCCTAAATACATCCATAAACGTAATTCAATACTCTGTACATACCACAGGAAGGTCTGAAAATTGGACCTGTGCACTCCTCTGTCTTATGGCTACGCTTCAATCTTTTCCTTCTGCACATAATAAGATGGTCCTCCATTTTAATCATGCAAGAAACAGTGCCATGTGAACCGAAAACGCATTGCTGAAATCCTAGCATAATAAAACCATAAAAACAATCTCTTTTTGACAGATCGTGTATATACACGGCAAGAATTGAACAGGTACGGGTACCTCAATCTGACTCTCTTGAGACTGGATATAGAAAAAAATCAACTGTTTTAAAGGCATTTTACAAACTTAAAGCAAAAAACATGCATACTTTCATGTGCCCTTGTCAGGATCAGAACACCTGTCAACCACGAGCTGGATCACCTTATTTGCTGCCTGTTCCAGAACCAGACAACAGTAAAGTTAATATCACTGGCTTACACTTAGTCTGCCAAGCAAACAAATAAAACATATTTCCTTACAAGTGGGCCATAAAAGTGTTCAGTGGCCAACGGCCCGCCCCATTTCAACCTTGTCTCTAGCAGTCCTATACTTCCATCGCAGAGTCAAAAAGACCAGTGATTTGCGCGCGTCCTTGCGACGCGATTTATGGCCACGGTTCTATCTCAAAGATAGAAGCCAAATGTCAAGATTGTACATAATTTTACATGGAACAAAACACCAAGGAGGCATAGTTTTTGGGATAGAGCACGCAAGGGCACGCATGCACCATATAAGCATTCCAGTCAAATTACACAAGACATACGTCTTTTAAAGCAAACTGAGAGATTATAAACAGATTGTATTGGACGTGTCATGTCCATGTCTAGAAGAAAGATACATCTTATTCAAACCAGTACTTAAAATAACAGCAAGCAGTCAAATCAGTACTGGTCGAAATCAGTGCCTCCGTTTTTCAGTAATGTAATGTACGTGTGCGTAATTGTTATACATACAAACACCATTCTTCATATATCACATGCCTAGGCGACCATTTCATAGTCATTAGCTATAAAAAAACACATAGTGCAGGAAGATTTAATTGAGTATTATAGTTTCAGTTGCCACTCTATTACTTTTAGATGAGCAAAGGTGGCATAAATTTACTGAACTCATTGTTGCCATCCGCTCCAGACCCAGGCATATCTGGACATCAGGGACACTATACACTGCATAGAGCTAACAATGGCCAACCAGTCAACCACAGCCAAACCTCGCGAGTTCAGGTCTTCGATCAGTTCACCGAGCAGTTCTCTGTCTGACCAAACTTGTGACAGCCATAGGAGTGGAGCCCGGGCTAGAAGTGCATACCAGACCAGTGCCCAACCCATTCGTCATGGCCGAGGAGCAGAACTATAGAAAAAAAATTGTTATTACCCCCTACCTTGCAAAATCAGAACAAAAGCAGCAAGATAACTTTAGGTAAACACATATGAAGGGATTTAAAAGGAATCTGAAGATTTTCATGTCCGAGCAATTTTTATGACTTTGTTTCACACTTGGACAGTCCAATTATAGATTTTGTAGGTCTCTTTATTTTGTTGTTAACAAGGCTGACTGAAACACAAATCAAATGTGTGTTTTTTCTTCTCGACGCTGGTGAACCAATGTCACCAGCTCTTTCTATCAGTTCATCCAAGGATAGAGTAGAAGCAGCATTATGCGGCTGACTTTTCAGTAGCAGAATCTTTGAACCCCTTTCTCACGGGAGAAACAGAGAATGGAAATCAAAATAGTTTAATACTGCTACAGCAGTGCAGGGTGCCTACCTGCACTTGGGCAATGCTCCAGCATATTGGAAACAGGAATATCCAAAGCTCCTGTAAAATCAGACAGGAAAAGCAGCATACTTTGGAAGCCTACTCACAAATGGTGTCATAATGTAAACAGGGTGGAATTCCATCGCGAAGTAAATATATGAACTGCAGTATGGTCTATATCTTTTTCAATCTGTATGAAATTGGGCAAAGCAAATTTGAATTCCTGCCTTCAGAATGGCACTAAATAGAAGAACATATTATTTATTAACTGGAAGCTTTACTTCAGTGGCACTTCCAATTTTGCATTTGCAAGTTTACATCAAGTTCGTAGTTTTCTGAGAATGACGGGTTATTACCGTCGTTTTATACCTGATTTCTCAAAAATATCAAAGCCCATAACCGAGTTGTTGAAGAATGATGTTAAGTTTGTTTGGTCACCCGAATATGAAGAGGCATTTCAGAAATTAAAAAAATTAATGACCACTGCTCCAATCTTAGCACAGCCGAATATCGAGAAGCCGTTTGATGTTTATTGTGATGCTTCTGGTATTGGTATTGGATGTGTATTGATGCAAGAAAGGAGAGTTATTGCCTATGCTTCTCGACAGTTGAAGAAACATGAGGAGCATTATCCAACATATGATTTAGAGTTAACAGCTGTTGTCCATGTATTGAAAATATGGCGACATTATCTGTGGGGTAATAAATGTAATATCTACAGTGATCACAAGAGTTTGAAATACATTTTTACTCAAGATGAGTTGAATATGAGGCAAAAAAGGTGGTTAGAACTAATCAATGATTATGACTTGGAAATATATTACATCCTGGTAAAGCAAATATAGTTGCTGATGTACTTAGCCGAAAGAGTCATTGCCATTGTTTGACAGTGAAGCCTTTGGATATCTCTATATGTCATGAGATAGATAAGTTGGGTATAGAAATGGTGCAACAAGGAAGTTTGTCTAACATTGTTGTTGAGACAACCCTCAAAGATCAAATTATTACTGCTCAGAAAAATAATAAGGGGATTAAACATATCAAAAAGAAAGTCAGAAAAGAAAAAGTTTCTTGTTTCACCATAGATGAAGCAAATGTCTTATGGTACAAAAATTGTTTGGTCGTACCAAAAGTTCCTGAGTTACGTCAAAAGATCCTTGATGAAGCACATCTTTCAAAGTTTTCTCTTCATTCAGGAAGTAATAAGATGTATCATGACTTAAAACAGAAATTTTGGTGGACCAAGATGAAAATTAAAATTGCTAAGTATGTGGCTCAATGTGATACCTGTCAGAGAGTCAAAGCTGTGCATTTGAAGTCAGCGGGAGAACTTCAACCATTACCAATTCCAGCTTGGAAGTGAGAAGATATCAGTATGGATTTTATAGTAGGTCTACCTCAATCTGGGTCATAGTGGATCGACTCACAAAATCCACACATTTTTTTCTAGTTCAAAGTACAAATTCAGACTCGCAATATGCCAAATTGTATTTTGAACGTATCATTAGTCTTCATGGTGTACCAAAGACTATTGTGTCAGACCGAGGCACAAAGTTCATCAATAATTTCTGGAAGCACTTGCATGATTCCTTAGGCACTGATCTTTTGCACAGTACAGCTTATCATCCTCAAACTAGAGGTCAGACTAAAAGAGCCAATTAAATACTTGAAGATATGCTGAGAGCTTGTGTTCTGAATTTTCTAGAGAAATAGGATGAGTGTTTACCTTTAGCAGAGTTCTCTTACAATAATAGTTATCAAGAAAGCATCAAAATGGCACCATTTGAAGCACTATATGGTCGTAGATGCAGAACTCCGTTAAGCTGGTTAGAATCTGGAGAAAAAAGATTCTTTGGAGTGGATCTGGTAAAAGAAACAGAAGAAAAGGTTAAGCAAATACAACAAAATTTAAAGGTGGCACAGTCTCGTCAGAAGAGTTATGCGGACAAAAGGCGTCGACCATTGTGGTTCAATAAGGGAGATTATGTATATCTAAAGGTGTCACCCATGAAAGGAGTTACTCGGTTTGGAGTCAAAGGCAAGCTAGCACCTCGTTATATTGGACCATTTCAGATTTTGGCATAAATTGGAAAGGTATCATATCGTTTACAACTACCTGATCAATTATCAGCTGTACACAATGTATTCCATGTATCACAACTCAAGAAGTTTCTTCGAGTGCCGGATAAGGTTGTTGATGTTGAAGGAATTGAACTTGAACCTGACTTGACTTATTCTGAGTATCCAATTCGAGTGTTAGATCAGAAAGACCGTGCCACTAGAAGCAGAACCATTAAGTGGTACAAGATACAATGGGATCAACATTCAGAAGAAGAAGCTACTTGGGAATCAGAAGATTACCTGTTGGAGAACTTTTTGGAATTCTATGCTTCCCTTTAAGTTACAATTCCCTCTATGAGCTGTAACTAGTCTAGTGTGAGTTGTAAAACCTCTTTTCCTTATGTACCTAGTTGAAGTTTATTTTCTTAACACATTTCCTTTTCCATTACTTTACTCAAGGCTTTAAATCTCGGGATGAGATTTCTTTAAGGGGGAAGGGCTGTAACACCCCTGGTGTTATGATAACTAAAACCTGCCATGTCATCATATGCACTGAAAAGCATTCATGTTTAGGTCAACCTTGATGTGAATCAACTAAAACAAGTTTATAATTCATAGGTTGTTTGTGTTTATAAAATGTTATGTCACATGAAATCATAAAACCCTACTTTCGAATGTCATCCCAAATACTTAGTTTATATTCTGTGTACTTGTGGTGTAAACTGTGTTTACACTAGTGTCAAGCATAGTATATGAATCTAAGTACAACTCCTAAAAATGATTTCCATATTTTAAGTTAAATTTGGATTTCAAAGATTATTCCCAAGACTTAAAACTCAAATTTAAATTCAAATTGGAAAGCTATAAAAATGTTTTCAAAAGTCAACTTGGTCAACCAAAGGTGTCATTGGGTCATTGACCTAAAAATTCCCTTAGATGATGTTTGTGATCACTAATGACCAACCAATTAATTTAGAAACCAAATCGAGTTTGAATTCGGTTTCAAAAACCCTTTATTTCAAAACCTTATTTTATCCCCTTTTATATAATTCAAAATCTATATAGAATTTGGAGATACTCTTAAAATATAGTTTTTATATCTTGACAAGAGCTACAAAGTTGGTATTCAAAGTTTTTCAAGTTTCCAAAAAGAATTTCAAATGAATTTAAAAATACAGTTTTCCAGCAATTGTCCCCCTTTGATTTTAAAATCATAATTTAAAAGTTATACATAATTTGTGAAAACTTTATATATGAAAAATGTTTGGTTTGAAAAGTTGAGCATTCTATAGTTTTGAATATTTTCAAGTTTTATTGAAAAATCAAAAGTAATTTTAAATATTTTTTTCTAGGGTTTTATTCCCTTTTTGAATTTGAATTCGTATTTCAAAAAATATGCAGAATTTGAAAATGTTTGTTAAATGAAAAGTGTAGCTCTTGAAAATTTATGCAAACTTTATTTTTAGAGATTTTCATATTCTTATATAATTTTAGGAGTAATTTGTAAAATTACAAAATGACATCACCTACTACAGTATTTGCTAACGTCATCATCATCGTTTCATCTCACTTCTCACCGTCGCCGCCATGTCCATGGCCGCCATACCGGCTTGCCACGGCTGCCAGCTCATGCCTCCCACTCGAAGGATCACCGCCTGCGTGTCGGCCGTCCATTCCTCGCCCCCGCGCTATAAATGAAGGTCGGCCATCACCGTTTTCCTTCTTTTCCTTCCTCTGTCGCCGTCGACGTCGACCTCGTCCGCCGGCAAAATTCGCCACCATCAATCGCTCCCCACCTTCATATTTGCTTCCCTAAGCTCCGTCTTCTCATTGCGCACTGGCCGAGATGCTCCACGCTCCCTCTCGCCGCTTGAGCCATCCGCGCGCCGCTTTCTTCTCCGTCGCCGGCCACAACGCCGCTGAGCTCGACCACGCCGTCGATAGCTCGCCACGGTGAGCTGCAGCCTGCACTTTCTAGTGCAATCACTTTGCCTTGATGTCGCGCACATGATTGATTCCTCATTTTCCACAGACATCACTCCTACACGCCGGAATTGCGCCTTGCCGCCGTCGGAGCACGTCGTCACCGCCGCCGTAAACCGTAGACCTTGCTCTACCCTGCCTCAGGCCTCATCTTCAAGCGCAGCAGCACCATAGTGAGCTCCTGGTGCTAACCCTGCCCTCCATTTGAGCTCTGCCATCTCCTCGCCGCCAGTGTGTCATGCGCAGCACCGTCGTGGCTGCCATGGCCGGTGGTGAGCTCGCCGTTGTGCCGTTGCCACCTCATTAACTACCCCATCGTGTTCGCGAGCTTGAGTAGGTCACGTTGGTGTCCTTGCCGCGCTCTAAGACCTCGCCGCCGGCGATAACCGACCGGTCAAAGTTCGCCGCCGGCGTGGTCAACTCGGGGAGGGATTTTCCTTTTTCTTTATTTATTTTCATAAAATAATTTAAATGCTATTTTTTTTAGAAAATCATAGTAAATCATATACTGTTCCAAAAATTCTAAAAATTTATATGTATGCTCTTCATGATGTCCTCTACCTATAAAAAATATGAAATGCCAATTTTGAGTACTTTTTACATAAGTTAAAATTAGCTCTTTTAATTAAAAAATGCATCTTCTATGATTTTTAATAAATAAAATAATTGGTTTTTATTTCTGAAATTTATTTTTCCATCTAATTAGACCAAGAGCTATTCAAAATAAAATTTTAAGCTTAGTTAGACAACTTTAATTTTATGCCTTTATTTTATGCTTTTAATTGATTAATTAACCCCTTTAATCATGATTAATCATTATAGGGTTGTTTGACTTTGGAATTTGCTTGATGACCTTGGGTCATTAGCCCTAATAATCTTTGGTACTTTAATTAATTGTTTGCGCTTATCTTAATCATGTCATTAGAGTTTAATCAATGTTATTTTATGTGATTAATGAACTTCACTAATGACATAGTTAACCTAATAAACTTAGTAAGTTGTGTGGCTTGCAACTTTATCCTGAAGGAAAGTTGTACTCAAGCCTTTAATCTGGTCATGCATTCATCAAGCATCATGTTTATTATTTCATCATGTCGAATCATATTATGTTATCGTGTAGTCTCCATTAACGGAGAGTTTAACGTTGTCGCACCAGATCCCAAGGAAGAGCAGACTCAGGAGTTGGGTGTGGATTCAGAGCTCAAGACCGTCTACCCCGAATACCAAGGCAAGCCCCGGATACATTTAAACCCTACCCTTATTTTATAAAAGTTTTATCGCTTCAGTTATGTTATGCTGCATTAAGTTGTAGTCGTTGAGTGATAACCTACCAATTGCATTACCTGTCTTATTTCCATAATCCTTGCTATCTGTTAATTTAAAAATACTTAGTTATGCTTAGCCCTGCTTAATTAGTAGGTTTTCAAAAAGAAAAGAATGAAAAAGATGAGAATGGCTTACTTGTTGGAATCATGACAATAGTTAATAAATCAAGTCCGGACGGGTAATTTGCATTGAGAATGGAGTCCCTCTGTAGTGTTTTCGTCTGTTGATGCCCTAGGTCCCGTGTCGATGGTGAACTGGTGATATCGGGAAATTAGAAAATCCACATGCATGAAGTGTTATACAGTAGGCCAGAGTCCCCACGTATATCATGGAGTGATTTATATAGTGGGCCAGAGTCCCCACATATGTCATAGTGTGGTATACCGTGGGTTTAAGTTCCCATGTATATCGGTACACTGGGTCGACGTTCTCACGTGTATCATGTGGTGATATATGGCTGCGGTTGTTATCCCGGTATATCTGTGACCTGGTATGCATCGGAGTTAAAGTCTCCGGTATCCCAGTGATCTAGGTCCCAGCTGGGTATAAAAATAGATTCGAATTGCTGTTGCTTCTTGAAGAAGAAGACTCGATTGGTGTTCATCATCGTAGTAACAACTTGAATAATATTTAGAGTTTAAGAATGAAGTTTGATTGGTATTCGTGATCTAGAGCAAGACAACTTTATTTTCTGTTAAGCTTTTCTGCAAAAATTCTTGTCTTTTGCAAGCCTTACCTTGTCCCTCTAGCCAGCATTTCTGAGTCTTCACCCCTCTTTTTCGTCGGGTCAGTCTTGTTGAGTACTTTTGTACTCAGGGTTTGTTGAACCCTTGTTGCAGGTGAGCCTCATGCGCAGGATTGCTTTGCACCCTATTGTATGACAGTCGTCGCGGAGAGTGATGACGAGTAGGATGTTTGGCTCTTGGGCAGAGCTTGTCGCCTGGTATTGTAATAAAGTTACTTATCGCTACTCCACTACTACTATGGTTTGTAATAATTAAACTAAATGGTTTGTAAACTTATGTTATTGTAATCCTTCCGCTATTTCACTCCGATATATCTTATTTGTATAAAACTATTGTAATACTGCAATGTCTCTTTGTAATGATTGATCCTTCTCAAAGAATCGTGGATGATTCAGGATTTATCCGACAGACCTTTAAGTCGTATGGAACACATTCATGGTTATTTGGAGTCTGTTTAGCCAATAATAATGCATGTGGGCCATATGATTTAGGAGGTTCTGCCACACTCTCCACTATAATCTTATAGTTTTCAGAAGACTACATCCAAAGAATAGAAGTGATAGATCAACAAACTAATTTCAATGTGGTAATAGACTCTGAAGTGTAGCTACAAAATTACATTTATTGGCACCAACTTGGTTAGTAGAGGAACTGCTGGTACTCATTTTTTCAATCTGTATAGCAGAGGCACATGCATTAGTAAGCTGAATAGTCAAAAATGAGAAAGATTTATTTACATAGCCTTATAATTTGTTGATTCACCATATCTCTTCTCAAAGCTAACCAGGCATTAAGAAGAAGATAAAAACAACTCAAGCATTATCTAAGTAATTTCACCTTATCATACACATGACAGATAAATGCAATCTCCATCCTACCTTTAATCATCTGCATCCTCATAGTATAGGCAGGCATCTTCTTAGGATGCTTGTGTACGTGACCACCGATCACAAGAATAATTAGAAGAGAATGGAATGGACAAGAACACCTCATGGCGAGGAGCCTTGCCTGCTCTGCAAAAGTTTAGCCCAACCTCTAGGAAATAGCCCTCAACAGAATCAAATCAGTTCCATCATAGCAGAAACATGGCCACAAGCAGCAGAACTGTGGGGATGAGCACAAGCAGTAGAGCAACAAACTCAGGCACGGATTCACCAAATCAACATCTCAACATCCATCATTGCACGAATTCATTAGAAATTAGGAGCTCACCACACAACATGACGAGGACACACGGACACAGCAGCTAGCCAGCTCCGCCATAGTAGCTTGGCTAGGGCACGGTCCCTCGACGCCGTGACGCTTATGAGAAGACGCCACCAAGCCAGATCCGGATGAGCGGATCCCGCGCTGGTTGTTCGCGCTGCAGCGCCTCCCTCACGATGGAACTGTCTGAGCCGGGGTGCCGTCGTGCTAGGGTTCCCATGCTGGTGTGCCTTGCGCTAGGGTGTCATGACGCTAGCTCGCAGCGCAGTGCTAGCTCCGCACGGGGGCTGCAGGCCATGGCGTTGCCGCAGCCACCACCACCACCGACGCGCTAGCTCCGCATAGAGGCTGCAAGCCACGACGTTGCCATCGCCAACGTGCGGGCCCAGAGGCCACGACCCTGAACCCACTGCGCTTGGGCCCTTCTGTGCCGCTGCACCAGCTCCACACCGCGCCTGCCACCGCCGAGCTCGGGTGCGGCCTCGCCTCGGCGCCGCGCACCATAGCTGCCGCCGTGAGAAAGGAGGAAGAGGGAGGACTGCCGGGCACGACTGTCGGGCGCGCTCGCCCGCGCCTGCAGCCGTCGCCGCGCTGGGGCGCGGCCTTGCCTCGGCGCCGCGTCACCGCCCAAGACGCCTGCCATAGCCGCCGCTGTGAGAGAGAGAGGAGGGGAGGGAGGACTGGATGTGGACACAGCTAGGGTTAGAGCCAGCTATATATGACATAGGAGAAGATAGCAGTACGGTTGGTCTCCAAATCGAACGGCCAAGAATAAATTCACCGACGTGGCCACTGTGAGGCCGCACACTGGCTTCGTGTGTTACTTTCTTTAGATTCAGAAGACCAGCATTATATCAACAGAGTGCTTCGCTTCCTTCAGTCAACCAAAGCTTCAGCAGAGTGTGCAGTGTTGCCATACGAGGAAACAAAGCACCGGCGGTTTCACAAAGAGAAGATCTCGTTTGTCCACCATTTCAAGAGAAACAAGTGACGAGAGCTGTCACACTCCATTTTTAAGGATAAAAATAGAATGTATAAATAGCCTTATATGCGCCCTAGGAACAGTCGCACATATAGGATGACAAATTACAAAGAGTATCATCACACGATTTATTACATATCGAATCAGAGTATAGCGCATAAACAAATAAACAACTAAGATAACTTTATTGCGGAAGCTCCACACAGGGACACACCAACTGGTGAACACCCAGCCTAGTACTCATCACGATAGCTCTCATTCCAACCTTCATCTGTTACCCATCCAGGATTTTCCAAAATTGAAAGTAAAGCAAGCGTAAGTACACAACCGTACTCAACAAGCATAACATGGCTTAATGAAGCTCAATTAAGCTGACACTGTTTGACTGCATTTAGCTTTTATAAGATTATCAAATTGAGCAATTAAGTAGCATCAAGGTAGCAAGTATTTCCTAAAAACCATCATGATCATTGTCACATAAATGAATAATAAACACCACAGTAGATGAATGAACATTTTAGCATGACAAGAGAGGTCATCATTAGTGTAAACATTCCAAGGCCACTCGTGTCCTTGAGCAATGCTAGTATACCAGTTTATTAAACTCAGTGCAGAGGTGTACACTTTCACTGTGAGCCGTGATTTACCCTTTTGCCCGAGGCGGCCAACCTCTTAGCCCACTACCAAGGAAGATCGGTAGGGTTCACTATGAAGCCTTTCAAAGGTTCGTCTAACATGTTAGGGCCGCTAAGGTTTCTGCGCCCTACGAATGTAGTATCCCCCTTCTAGATGGCACACAACCGCAGCCTATACACATATAGACAGGGGTCCAACTACACCCAACCCAGAACACACCCCTCTTGCGCCATTAAGAGAACCGCTAGCAAGCTAGAAAAGGTCCTCATACTGAGCTAAAACCAGAGCCATATAGCCCTCACAGCTGTACTGTAAATCCCAGAGGTTCTGTTACAGATTAGTCCTCAGGTTGTTAAAAGTCATTATTACTGTTCATGACACAATTACTGATCAAGCCACAAGATCATGATATTCATTAAGCACTAGCATCATAGCTACCCAATGAAACCCAAAGGTGTCAAGGAATCAAGATAACAACATCTAGTTATAATCTCTAGGGTCATCAAGTGGACACATGCAAATGTAGTATTTATTTAGAGTGTATAGGTAACAAGGAAGATCCATGCTATACTTGCCTTGATTCACAAAGTCTTGCTGGTCCTACTGATCCTCAAAGTAGCCTTGCTCAACAAAACCCTCACAGTCTGAACTCGACATTAACAATCAACACCAGACAATCCAATCGAGCATACATACATGAAGCAAACAAGAGTTATTAGAGGAACAGTACACCAATCTTATTAAAATAGAATAAAACATTCACAAAACTATTCTACTCACTTCTACGATCACACAGACGTCAAGTTCATCAAAAACAGAGTTATAACGGCGAAGATATGAATTTTTAAAGATTTCCTATAGACAAATAAATATTTTAAATATGAACTAAAAATATAAAGTTTCCAAAATATTCCAATAGTGGAATCACTGTGTATATTACAAAATTATGAATCTAACAGAATTTGAACAGACCAAATCGGAGTTAAAACGTGAAAGATATAAGCCTTTGAAAATAATGGCAAAATTGTAAATAGAGGAAAATATATTTTGAAACTATAAGAAGAAACTATGTTTTCCAGTGAAGAAAACGTATTCTAGAACCTGTTAAAAGAAAAATACGCTTTTCAGTGGACAAAGCATATTATGGATCTGTTAAACAGAAAATACGCTTCCCCGTGGAGAAAACGTATTCAGACAAAACCGCCAAGGGTTCTTAATGAAATAGATCAGAGTTTAGGGGGTTTTTGGCAAAACTACCGGCCAAAGGGGTATCGAGCGATTATGGGTCGTTGAATCTGAGATGGACGGCTCGGATCCAATCAGGGGAAACAGCCTCGCCGGGGACGACAACCACGCGGCGGCGGACATGGCCGGCGGTGAGCAGAGCTCGCCGGCGTTCATGAAGACCACGATTCCGGCCATGAAAACGAGCGCGGCCGGTACCATTCGAAAGAGGAGCTCACGCCGTGCTCACCTAGCAGGAAGATGGAGACCGAGAGGCGATGGGGCCGGCGAGGAGCTCGGCGCGACGGACGACGGCGACCTGCACACTGTGGCGACGCGGTTTAGGAAAAATTGAGCCGAGAAGAAAGCACCATCGTGCTCAGGAGACCAAGGCAGTGCTTTCAAGCTAGCTTACAGCGTTAATGGCTCAGCGGTTGCGGCCAATTGTGAACTTCGGTGGAGCTTTAGCGGCAGCTAGGGTTTCGGTGTCGCAGCGGCTCGAGGCGAAGACGGCTGGCGCTAGGGTTCGGAGAGGGATTGCGGGCGCGGGTTAAATCCTTAAATAGCCCGAAGGCGCAGGGGCGAGCGACCAAGCGGCGGCGCGGGGTGGCGCGGTCGGACTCGAGCTCCGACTCAGTGTCCCGGTCGGAGGTAGGGGAAGGTGGCGCGGGTCCCATGCGTCAGCGACAGAGCGAGGCGGCGATGCACGGGCGTGCGGTGCGGCGGCTTGCTGGGCTGCGGCCTGCGGCCCAAGAAGAAATGACGACCCGCGCGGCTGGGCCGGCCTAGCGGAGAGGAAGTGGGCCGCGGTAGCCGAGCGGGCCAGAGCGGAGGCGGGGAGGGAGCAGGCCACCGACAGGCAGAGCGGCTGACCGTGTCAAAATGGAAGAGGAGAAAAGGAGGGAAAGGGAAATGGTTTTTCATTTATTTGAATCATTTTCAAAAAAAATTTCAAATAGATTTTGAATTCCAAAATCAAATTCAACCACCACAACAAGAAAATATGCACCAGCATGAATGCTCAAGCAACTCCTACCATGTTGCATATTTATTTTCCTAAAAAATATTTATTTTGCCTAAATTATTTATTCACCAAAATGCAAAGTTAAATCATTTTTGACTATTTAAAAACATGCCAAAATCTAGGGTGTTACAATTCTACCCCCTTAAGAGAATCTCATCCTCGAGATTGGATTAAGCTTACTCAAATAACTGCGGATAAGCTGCCTTTAGTGCATCCTCAGTTTCCCAAGTTGCCTCAGCCTCTGAGTAACGATTCCACTGCACCTTGCACATCTTAATAACCTGACTTCGGATGACCTTTTCAGCTGTATCCAAGATCCTTACTGGAAACTCTTCATACGTGAGATCATTCTTAATAGTAAGTTCCTCCAAAGGTAAGTGCTCCTTCTCAGGTACACGCAAATACTTCTTGAGTTGAGACAAATGGAACACATCATGCACACCAGCTAAACTCTCAGGCAACTCCAACTGATAAGCCACTTCTCCACATCTCTTTAAAATCTTAAATGGGCCAACATACCTTGGTGCAAGTTTCCCTTTCTGGTTAAACCTCTTCACACTTCTCATAGGAGACACCTTCAAATACACATAATCACCTTCTTTGAATGACAATTCTCTTCTCCGTGTATCTACATAACTCTTCTGGCGAGATTGTGCTACCCTCAAGTTCTCCCTAATCACCCTTACCTGTTCTTCCGTGGTTCTCAGAACATCTGTCCCAAACAATTGACTTTCCCCAGTCTGATTCCAAAACAATGGCGTCCTGCACTTACGCCCATACAGAGCTTCAAATGGTGTCATTTTGAGACTCTGTTGATAACTATTGTTATATGAGAACTCTGCATAACACAAATTCTTATCCCAACTTGTACCATACTGCAATGCACAAGCTCTCAACATGTCCTCCAAAACCTGATTAAGTCTCTTAGTCTGACCATCAGTCTGTGGGTGATACGCGGTACTAAAGTTCAACTTTGTTCCCAAAGCACTATGCACTACTTTCCAAAAGTGAGATGTGAACTGAGTACCTCTATCAGACACAATCCTCTTTGGTACCCCATGAAAACAAACAATCCTTTCCATATACAATTCTGCTAACTTTGAGCCATTGTACATTGTCTTAACTGGCAAAAAGTGAGCAACTTTGGTCAATCGGTCTACTATTACCCAAATAGAGTCAAAACCTTTCTGTGTACGAGGTAAACTGGTTATAAAGTCCATACCGACCTCTTTCCACTTCCATTCAGGTATCTTCATTGGCTGTAATAATCCAGCTGGCCTTTGATGTTCAGCTTTCACACGTTGACAAGTATCACATATAGCAACGTACTCTGCCACATCCCTCTTCAGACCAATCCACCAATACTTTTCCTTGAGATCCATGTACATCTTAGTACTTCTAGGATGGATAGAGTAAGCTGACTCATGTGCCTCTCGCAGAATTGTCTGACGAAGAGCTTTTACCTCTGGAACACATATCCGGTTGCCATACCATAAGGTACCCTCTTCATCAATGCGGAATCCAGGTGCTTTCCCTTCTGCTAACTTCTTCACTAAATACTTTAGGTCCTCATCTTCCAGCTGACCCTTGCAAATTTCTTCCTCTAAGGTAGGTGTCACCTCTATCTCCATAGCATTAGTAACAAGAGTGAGATTTAACTGAGCAAACTTTGCACACAACTTATCAGATTTAGGTGTCGCCCGAAGCTCATTAGCATGCTTCTTTCTACTAAGTGCATCGACCATGACATTTGCCTTGGATGGTAATACATATCAAAATCATAATCGTTTAACAATTCCAACCAACGACATTGTCTCATGTTCAAGTTAGACTGAGTAAAAATATACTTCAAGCTTTAGAACACAGCTGCTAGTTCTAGATCATGGGTAGGGTAATTAAACTCATGTTTCCTCAATTGCCTCGAAGCATAAGCAACAACTCTACCTTCTTGCATTAGAACACACCCCAAACCTAAACGAGATGCATCACAATAGATAGAGAACTTCTTGCTTAGGTCTGGCAATACCAACACTGGAGCGGTTGTCAACCTCTTCTTGAATTCTTCAAAACTAGCTTGATACTTGTCGGACCACACAAACTTGGCATTCTTCTCTAGTAAGGCTGTCAATGGCTTAGCAATCTTCGAGAATCCTTCAATGAATCTCCTGTAATAACGAGCCAACCCAAAAAAACTGCGAATCTCGCTAAAATCTGTAGGTGGCTTCCAATCCAACACATCTTTCACCTTGCTTGGATGAACTGCTATCCCACCATTAGAAACAACATGGCCAAGGAAAGAGACTTCCTCCAATCAGAATTCACACTTACTCTTCTTCGCATAAAGTTTGTGTTCTCTAAGCTTCTGCAAGACTAACCTCAAGTGGTCTGCATGTTCTTCCTTATTCTTTGAGAATACCAAGATATCATCAATAAAAACTACCACGAACTTATCCAGATACTCCATAAACACCTTGTTCATCAGGTACATGAAGTAGGCAGGTGCATTGGTCAATCCAAAAGATATAATTGTATACTTATATAACCCATACCTGGTAGTGAATGCCGTCTTCTGTATATCTGAATTCTGAATCTTCAGTTGATGATAAGCAGAGCGTAAATCAATCTTGGAGAACACACAGGCACCTCTCAATTGATCAAACAAATCATCAATCCTGGGCAATGGGTACTTGTTCTTGATGGTAACCTCATTGAGAGAGCGATAATCAACACACATTCGCTGTGTTCCATCCTTCTTATCAATAAAAATCATAGGGGAACCCTAAGGTGAGGCACTAGGATGAATGAAACCCTTCTCTTCTAATTCCTTTAGCTATTTCTTAAGTTCTTCTAATTCATTAACCCCCATTCTATATGGATGTTTAGCTATGGGTGCAGTGCCAGGTAATAACTCAATAATAAATTCAATGTCACGGTCAGGTGGCATACCTGGCAATTCATCGGGGAACACATCCGGGAATTCCTCCACCACCTGATTCTGAGGATCTGCATTGTCATCAAGCTGATTTAGTGTAGCTGTAGGTGGCGCTTGCACTTTGACATCAACATGATTCTATCTCCTTTTGGGGTAGTCAGGTCCACAACTCTCTCTTTACACTTTATCACAGCTTGGTGAGCTTTCATCCAATCCAACCCCAGAATTAAATCAATAGCAGATGCATTCAACACTACAAGATTTGTTGAAAAGTCTACCCCCTTAAGTGAAGATTAGATAAGGGGCAGTAGTATAAAGCTGGTATAGCACCTCCCAGTGAATTTACTACCATTTGGTTCTTCATGGCTACAACTGGTATGCTATGCTTTCTAACAAATGCTTACGAGACAAAGGAATGCGAAGCTCCAGAATCAAAAAGTACAGTAGTAGAGATAGAGTTGATGCTTAATGTACCCAACATAACCTCTGATGCTTCCTGAGCTGTCTCAGTGGACACATGATGAACTTTCTCATACTGCGGAGGCTTCTGATTGCTATTCTGTCGTTGAGGGGTCTGCTGATTCATCTTATTATCTGGACAGTTGAATGACATGTGCCCTTCCTTTCCACATACAAAACACCTTGTAGGCGTATTGGGACCACCATTCTTTAAAGGAGTGTTATTAGGAGCAGTGAGACATGGAGTCTAGTTATTATAGTAATGCTGTTGGTAGGGTGAGCGTTGATTCCCATACCAGTTCTGCTGATTCTGACCATGATTCCTCTAACTGGCTGGTCCTTGGTACTTCTGCTTGAACCCTTGGTGGAAGTTAGAACGGAAATGTGAGCTACTTCCAGAGCCCTGTCCATTCATCTTCCTCTTCTTATCCTGTGCCAGACGTTCATTATCTAGCATAATAGCACTATTCACTAACTCCTCAAAAGTATCATACTTGTTACCCTTCAATTGCAGCCTGAGTTCATAGTAAATGACATTGAGGAAATGATGTCGCTTATCAACGTCCCTTAGAACTTCATTGGGAGCATAGCGAGCCAACTCCTCGAACTTAGCATGATACTCACTCATGGTCATAGAGCCCATTTTGAGACTCATGAATCCTCTGCCTTCTGTTCTTTTAGACCTTCAGGAATGTGGCGAGCCAAGAAATCATCTTTAAACCTCTCCCAGGTAAGAGCAGGAGTATTGTTAGGATGTGCAGCTTGGTATAACTCTCACCAGGTCTGAGCAGCTCCTTGGAGTTGCCCCGAAGCATACAACACTTTCTCAGCATCATTGCACTGTGCAAGATTCAACTGCTTCTCCACAGCACGCAGCCAGTCTTCAGCATCCAAAGGATTGGTAGTGTGAGTAAACACAGGTGGATGACCTTGCATAAAGTCCCTGTGTTTATCCCTTGGTGGTTGAGCATGTGGTAATCCCCAGCTTGCATGGCCTGCACAAACTGAGTCATAGTCTGCATCAACTGCATTTGTGCCACCCTCATTTCCTCATTGGTAACATGTCCATCACCACGGCCATGATTTTCAAATCTTTTCTACTTAAGTAGTCTTTTTCTACTTTTTCTACTTAAGTAGTCTTTTTCTACTTTTCTACTTAAGTAGTCTAAAGTAGTCTAAGTTTCTCGATGAGGATAATTAATTCGGTCGTTGTGGTCGGACTCTATTATGGATTTCTGACCACATTCTCCATAGGTCCCTCTTAGATCTTCTTTCTCCAATCTCTCTAGCACGGTTACCTCTTTCACCTCAAGCAGCCATCTGTATTCCAATAAAATCAAAGCTTAGACATATTCAGGATACAAATCACTTATGTAATGATAAGGATTGTAAAACTGAAAATTTCTGGGCAAGATTCAATTTTAGTAGTATAGAAAAATTATCATATCTTGAGATTTGGGTATCAAAAGGAAACTTTCTATACATGGTTGGAAAGGTTAAGAAATTATCTACAACTTTTGTTCAGACCATATTACCAGATTCTATCATCTAAGCCGTTGAATTAATCAAACAACAGAAACTGTTCCAAAATTCCAGACAGCATTGAACATCGGATTGTGACAGACTTAACTTCCAACTTAGAACTGACTTGGACATGATTCTTATGGGAATTGATAGATAAAGAAGTCTAGTTTCACCCAGAAAAAATCTCATAAGCATAGGACAAACCGATTTTAAGATATAACCAAAATCTCACTGGCTGCTCAGTAGACAGCAAAAGCAGAGACAGGATAAACCAACCCAAACTTAATTTATTCAAACTTTAACCTTAACATACTTATCTAAGAAACTTGTGGACATGCCCACAAAGCTCCAGCACTCACACAAAAATTCAAATCTTCCATATTACAAAATCATAATTCATCAAGCACTCAAAGTTCATAACACTAGAATGACACGACTAAGACGATACTAATAACGTGCCTATTACATAAGGGTTTTCAAGCTAAGGTCGAAGCTCGTAGTTCAGCCGTTCATAGATTTTTGGTTGCCCAGTCATGGTCCTGAGCCTATCAATTTCTTCTTGTTTCTCCTTAATCTTCTGCGCCTGCTGGTCCACCGTGCTTACCAAACGCTGATGCGTGAGCATCATGTCACAAGCAAAGTGTGCCAATTCCCGTGACTCAGGTGGAAAATCTTGAGGATTCATCATAGCCCATCCATCCTTCATACTATAGTCAGCGCGAGGCAAATAGCGAAACTTATCATCTCGCATATTTCCAAAGCGATGTCCACGGAGAGCAATCCAGGCTATAAAAGCAGCATCCTCTATGCCATCCTCTTGAGTTGGACAAGGACCAGGATGCTCATAAATCATCTTTATCTCATAGAAATTTGGCATCACTCCGGGAGAACATATGGCCACATTTGTCTCCCAGTAAGTACCTTCCAACAGATGGGTGTGTTAAAAACTAGTGTACTGCACAGCGGGGTCTCAATCATCATAATAATCACGAATAAGCTTCATGAGTCGTATATGCGATCTGGTGTGACACTCCGGTACACGAGAGATCTTCACAGTCCACCCCATAGGGACGTGCGGTCCACCTCCTCCACCAGAACCACCAGCAACAGCGGTGGAGATTGACCACCATCTTGAGCTACTCCCATCGTCTCACCATCGCTGATGTCGAGAGCCCTCTGCTCCTCTTCTTCTTCAGCAACCTCCATTGGTTCTTCCTCTTTAACTTGGGGTGATGTAGGAACCAGGGTTGGTGATGGCGGAACATCTTCCCTAGACTCCAGGTGGTTGAACAGAGCACGATACGCAGCAGCAGTCATGCGGCGAGTATAAGGAGGCATCTATAAGATTTAGACATAGGTTAGAGTGGAGTCAAGATTTTCACAACAGAGTAAGTATAAGAGCACAAAAATTGAGTAAATAATAAGGTTAAAGTTAAGAAGTATAAAACTAGTGAAACAAAAGAGACTAAGAACGACCATTCTACCTAGGCTAGCGTCCTACAGTCAATACGGTTCCGATAATAATTTGTTACATTCTATTTTTATCCTGAAAAATAGAGTGTGACGAGAGCTCAAGCATTGCTGATGCACGGTGTGGCTGCAGGCAACTCTTCACTGTATCATCAACTGATGAGAGGTGTGCAAGAACTGAGTTCCGGGACCGCTGTTTTTTCAGGGAACTTGTTAGATAACTGATGCTGAAGACTCTCCCTCTGATTTCAAACATGCAGCTATTGTCGCTAATGCAAGGCAGCAGTGCACTACAAGAGCATGAGGGTTGGATAGTTTGCATTTCTGATTGACTTGACTGATTGCTATTCTGCTTGGATTCCTAGTTTAAATATGATCCACACAGTGACAATAAGGAAAACATGTCAGATACTATTGTTCCATCTCCACCATATTCTACTGCATCAACAACAGATAGTGAATTCCATGGACGACACATAATGGCACAGGACGCGTTCTGCAAACAGGCCCTTGAGATAAGCTGAAAAGCAACATTTAGATTTACTAAGAATCAGTACTACACTAGAAAGATGTAAAATCAGTATTAAAAAAACAATGCTGTATTATTTTATTGCACATGAAAATGGATTTAGAGACCAACTTATCTATGTAGAAGTGAAGAGTATGAAACGTGCAGTGTTAGTAATTATTTAGACGCCAACCTATCAATCCAAACAAATTCTGAAATGGGATTTCACAATGTTGCTGCTCAAAGTGCAAGTAACCAGAAGAGCGATGCCATGTAACACTGGGAGGTTAAGTCTAAGACAGTATTGATCAAGGCCTGTCTGATTCCAAGGTGAAAGGAGTAACTTCAACTAGTTCCATGTGCTACCCCATGTGAAATTGTTGATAATATATTTAGTTCAATACATATCCAATTGTCAATGGAACAAATTGCAGTTCCAAGATAGAAAAATAAAATAAAGATTGTTCCTAACAGTTATTGATGCAAAAGGATGTTGGGTTAACACACCGTAAATTCATTTCTAGTTTCTACAGTTTAGTTCTAGAAGAAACTAAAATCTACATTTCTTAAACATAATTTAATTCTGTGATAGAAAAACACACGATGATACTTACACCATGCCAGTACAAGTTATGAATGGATAAACACAACTCTGTATCGTTTTAAAATTTCACTTGGCCAACAGAAAGGATATATACCACCATGGGAAAGAAACATGTTGAAAAACATATGGCTTCTAGTCAAACACGTCTGAGAATAATCTGAAGACAAGCATGAATTGCTGATTCTGGACCATTATGCAAGCAGTGGTAAACTGCAACCATTAGAGTTTCTCAAGTTCTTGTGTACAAAAATGGTTGTCAACCAAAACAGAACTCAACGGCATTAGAGTTTCTTAAGTTCTTTGTACAAAAATCAGAGTTTCGTTTTTGTTTTCGTCGCTCATCGCATTGGTCCATACGATTTTACCTTTGTATTTGATCACCATTAGAGTTTCTGTAGTTCTTGTGTACAAAAATCCTGTCTTAAGTAAAGAATGTTAAGCGAGAAAACGACAGATCACCATTGGTCAGGTTCATTACTCGTAGAGGGTCACGGTTCGATCTGAAACGAAGGGCTACGATGATGTACTGCAGTTCAGAGGCAAACGTTATATATACCTGGAACAGCCTCCTGGCGGGGGAACCCAACGGCAACGAAAACAGAACTCCGAAATCAACCTTCTTCCTCCTCCCCGTTCTTGATCTCAGAAATTCCGTTTCCGCCAAGCAAGTGGTAACCCGAACTAGACGCTCGGCGCCATGGCGGAGGGGCAGCTGCCGGCGACGATGGGCGCCTGTTCAAGAAGGCGCTCGCGGATGCGCAGGAGGAGGAGAAGCATCGGCGGACGTCGAGGTCTCGGAGCGGCGTTCCGTACCCCCCGCTGCTCTCGGCGACACTCCGGCGGGCCATCGGGCTTCGCGCCGACAGACGCCAGGCGGCCCTCAATCTCCGTCGGCGTAATGTGGCGGGCGCCGCCAATCCTCGGAGCGCGGACCAGGAGACGGGCGACGCCGCCGTCAAGAACAGTGCCGCCGAGTCCGACACCCACGGCAAGCTCGCCGGCGTCTTTGCTGGCCCCAGCGGCGCCGTGAACAAGGACGTGGCCGCTTCTGGAGAGAAGAAGACGGCGGGTGACTACGACGCGCACACGGCCCCGAGTGCCGGCGACGACACCATCAAGAACTGCGCCTACGGCTCGCTGCCCGGCACTCCTGCATCCCTTGGCGGCGCCTTCGACAAGCTCGCGGACGCTCCTGGAGAGACGATCAGGGTCGGCGACTACGACACGCACACCACTCCGGGTACAGATGAAGAAGGGGACGCCGCCGGCGCCAAGAACGACTACAGCGCCCTTGCGGCCGGCGACCACGCGGCCAAGAAGCACCCGGATGGCGACTACCGCGAGACGGGAGCGGCGGCGGCGGGCGACCGCAGCGTTCTGGCCGCTTCTTGCGCTCCTCTTCCTCCTCTTCCCGACGAGCTTCCCGAGGAAGGTTGGTCGGACGATGAGGCAGAACAAAAAGGCAAGAATCTAGCTGTGGTCGACGAGATGATGCGAGACTGGGCTGAAAAGTACGTTCTTCTGCTACCGACGAGCCCCCCACCCGCGTCATCGCCGCCGCCGTCGCCGCCGCCCCTGGAGCTGAGGGAGGCTACACCACCCCCTCCTTCGTACCCGCCCCCGCCTATGCTGCAGGTATTCACAGTTTGCAATGATATCGATGCTCGAACAGCCTATGATGCCTGGAAGCGTAGGGGATTCAATGCTGTGGTCGTTCAGGTTCCAGAGGACGTTCCTCCTCTGGACCTAGAACGCATCTGGGACGTGCTTTCTCCAGCTACCTTAACATTTTCCAGGATCCGGACAGGATTTCCGATAGGCTTTCTGTGGGCAAGTAGTTTTGCTGGTAATTGTAACAGGCAACAGCAGTTTAATGGTGTGCTATGAACAATTTTTGTTAAGCTTGATCATCGCAATCAGGAGTTGCCCAAAATCTGGAGAAATCGCCCTCGCTCCTCTTTCCCCGTTTACTCCGCCGCCAACCTCTCATATTACCCGGCAAAATTCACCGTGGTGAAACCGTCACCGTACAGTAGCTTGCGCTCGCAGCTTCCCCTTGACATTGCGATTCTTCCCGAACCGGTCGCGTCGGCTATAGCCGTCGGAATCGGCCGTACGCCTTTGTTCCGGTCCGGCAGCCCGTCAGCGCCGCCGCCCGCACCT
This sequence comes from Bothriochloa decipiens, assembly GCA_023333625.1. Lineage (NCBI taxonomy): Eukaryota > Viridiplantae > Streptophyta > Magnoliopsida > Poales > Poaceae > Bothriochloa > Bothriochloa decipiens. Next base: position 59,938,208 of record CM041634.1, read on the forward strand.
CCGCCGTGGCCAGCCCGCTCCTGTGATTGTCTCGACCTCTAGTCTGTTGTTTTAGATTCCTAGTGGTACCGTGATGCTTATTGGCTCGTTGGTTCCGCCGGTGCTGATCAGGACGCGCCGGAACGCAGCTGCGACGCCGGTTCACACCGCCGTCTCCGACCTCGACGCCGGCCACGTTCTTTGCCCCGCCTCTGCTCCGACCGCCGAGATGAACTAGCTGTAGTGAGCATTTAAGAGCCATAAAGAACCATAGAAATGCCAATCAGGGCCGGTCTCGGCCTGTCCTACGCCGTGCCGCCGCGCTCTGCGCCGCCGTGGCGTCATGGCCGCGGGTGAGCTCGCGCGAAACGCTGAATCGCCTAACTTACACCCTAGTTGCGCGAGAAATTCTCCAGGGACTCCATAGGGACCGACCTCGTCGCCGGCGACTTCGCCGTCGGCGCAGAAACGCCGGTCATCGGCCGTGCACCCGCGGCCGAGCGCGGGGGGTACTGTGCCAAAAGCTCCTTTTGAGCCGTGGGATCTACCCTGTTCAGTGATGGGCCTTTTGGGCCAGGTAGCCTGTTAGTCATTTCGGCTTGACCAGCCCTCCATTGCAATTTTTGAGCTTGATTGAGTTTTTTTTTTGTTTGAGCTTTTTCTGCTCCAATCGTGATGTGCCACGCGTGATGTTAGGCTGAAGTATTCAAGTCTTGAGGCAGAACTAAGCACTTTTTTTTTGAACCGGTGCCGAGCTAGGCCTGCCCTTGATTGACCATGTTGCAGGAGTGTAGGACAGCCCATTACAGCCCAATTCACAGTAATTTAGCGATAATATCCTCTCCATCTTATTAAAAGAAGTTATCGAAGTTCTAGCACTTCCTTCCAAATTATAATATAAGTTGTTTTAACTTTTTGATACATTTATTTTAATATGCACCTAAAATGACTTAATATATTAAAAATGACTTAAATTATAATTTGAAACATAGGGAATGCATATCCCTCTCCTTTGATCATGGGAAACAATATACATACCTTATTTAATTTTGAGGTTAATGGTTAAGTTGACACTAGGTAAATTCCCATATCTATCCTGTTTCCTCTTCTCTATCTTTAGGTATCTGATAATCAAATGTTTTTTTAGAAAAAGCTATGTGGTGCCAACCCACGTGCATATGCGGTCTTTTTTTAAGAAAGGACGGCAAAAGACTTGCCATGATTTCTATTAGACAAATAAAGAAAAAAAAGTCAAGCGCCCCGCCCAATTTTTGAAGTAAAAACTGGGCGAAAATCACATATACAATTATGGAGGGTACCCTACTCTAACTGCACACCTAGGTACCAAGGCAACTCAACTCGCGCCACGAAGACCGCCAACTTTTCGCTTGGTCAGACTGGGACATCGACACAAGCCTCTAACCACTAGAACTCGGCCGGATTGGGTCATCGACACGAGCCTCCACTTTTAAACCACTAGGAGCTCCACCATTGACGCAAAGTAAACTCGGTCGGATTGGGTCATCGACACGAGCCTCCACCTCAACAACCAGCAACCCAACATGGTCGAAACACGACCCAACTAGCAACTCTACTGCTAAGAACTAACAAAAGAAAAAACACAACACAAAGCAAAGAAAAACAGGGAGAACGAACTCCCCCATCAAACCCATCGAAAGCACGAACATGACCTGGCAGAAGGAACAGAGTGGCGAAGCGGAATTAGAAAGCCTCACGATGCTTTCAAGAAGGACACGACGCCGAAGGCGACGACATCGCAAGCCCGCAAGGGGAAGGTTTTCACCTGCAAGTACAAACCACAGATGGGAGGAGGGGTGCAAGAAGGATGCCTCCAAGGAGGAAAGCGACATCCGCGAATGCCGTCGTCCAAGCCTTCGCCATGACCTCTCACCCCCACCACCGCCCACCAGGGGGAGCCGCAACATGCCGGCCACCCGGGGCTGTCACCCCTGCGAGGAAGCTGGCCGTCCATAGGGAGATAGGCAGCAAAACAACATCATCCATCCTAACCTAGGGCAGCCCGCCACGCCACTAAGGCACCGCGGGCATGCCCAAGCCAGGACCAACCGCGCCACCTCGACGCTGCCAATGAACTGCCACAACCCGCCGTCTCCGAATGACGTAGAACAGGGTGGACAGAGCACCCTGCGCCGCCACAGCCACTCCCCACCACCCCTGCTCGGATCCATGCGTGGCAGGGCGGATCCAACCAAGAGGGCGACGGATCCGGGAACAGGGACCCGAAACCCGCCGCCAGGCACTGGCCAGAGCACCCGCGGCGAAGCTGGGGAAGCACCAGACCACCGCAGTCGCCGCCGCACCTCCACCACCATGAACGCCGCCGCCTCCACCACTCCTGCCGAGGAAGGCCGCAGATCCGGGCGACACGGGCCAGAAAGCCGCCGCCGGACCCTGCGCGACCGCATCCGGCCTAGGAAGCCAGCGCCGCCGCCGCAAAAGGAGAGGGGGAGGGCCGGGAAGACCCCCCACCCCGTCAAGCTCCCGTCCATCCACTGGCCGGCGCCACCACAGCCGTCGAGGAAGGCCAGGCCGCACCCCACGTGGCACGACCGTGACCTCGACCCGCCGGACCATCGATTCCAGCGCCACCACACTGCCAACGCATAGGAAGGCCCCGCCGCTGCCATCCCGGTGAGCCCCGCGGCCATGCCGGCGGCCCACTCTAGCGGTGGCACAGCAAGAGGGGGGAGGGGAGGTGGCGGCGCCGACTAGGGTTTGGGAGCCACCTGGTCGCCCGCGTGGGGGTGACGCGGGGGCGTGGGGAGGGAAAGCAATCGCCCATATGCGGTCTTTATATGTGATTATATGTGCTATGCTCATGGGCTGAACTATACTAAGAACCCTATCGACTATCATCGTGTTGCTAAATGTTATTATCGTCTATCTAGTCTGCCTCTATCAGCGGTACTATCCCACACGCAAGGGTCATCGCCACTTACCTATGTTCACTACTCCCCACGTTCCAAATTGTAAGTCACTTTGACTTTTTTATTCATGCGCTTTGCTAGCAAATGCATGAACCAAAAAAGCCAAAATGACTTACAATTTGGAATGAAGAGAGTACTATTTATGTATTGTCATTTTCTAACTAGGGTGTTTGTTTATATATATATGTATGCTAGCTATATGCCTCTCACTTTGCTCATGCATTTGTTCTTTTTTTGCTCTCTAAACCAAATCACGGAAAGCACTAGACCGCGCTCAAGGCCGTGCTTTTAGCACTTGAAGAAGGCCACCGGAGGAGTAGTGAACTGGCACGAACGAGCCAGATCGAAGGACCTCTTTTTACGTCGCTACGATAATAAAGAAGAACAAGCACTACCGGATTCGTCCTCTTTACCGAGTGCCGAGGCACTCGGCAAAGCCCTATATACACTCGGCAAAGACTTTACCGAGTGCAAGCCACGTCGGCACTCGGCAAAGAGTTGTGGACAAAGAAAGGCACTCGACAAAGTCTTTGCCAAATGCCAGATCAGCACTCGGCAAAGATAACGGCGGCCGTCATCTGACGGCTTCTTTGCCGAGTGCCGGCTGTGAGCACTCGGCAAAGATTTTTTATTTTTTATTTCAATAAGTCTTTGCCGAGTGCTGCCGTGGCTGGCACTCGGCAAAGAGATTTTTTTTAAAAAAAAGGTCTTGCCGAGTGCCTCGGACCGGCACTCGGCAAAGAGTTTTTATTGACTTTTTTTAAAAACAGTCTCTGCCGAATGCCGTGGTCGGCTCTCGACAAAGCTGGTGTGATGGCCAGCTGGTACCCAGCTTTGCCGAGTGCCAGCACTCGGTAAAGCTAAGAATTTTTTTTATATATATCATAGTTGGCAAATCCACACACACATATATAACACAAATCTACATATATATATCACATGCCATCCATAACAAATCCATCAAACAAATCCAATATCCATAACAAGTTCTTCATGTCCAACATCCATAACAAATCCATGACTAGTCCAACATATCCAACATAACCACCAGAAGATAACAAAGTCCATCACAAGCTAAACGAGAGGTACCTACTGCGACTCGGCGTCCCCATGGCCCCCAGAGTGTGAAGAGCCTCCACCTTCCCACGGAGACCACTCCTGCGGCGCCGAGGCGTACGCCTAGACCCCGTGCTGCTGAAGAGGGCCGTTTGACCACCCGGAGTGCCCGGACTACGTATGCAGAGGAGGAACGCCACCTGGCCACATATGCAGTGGACTCAGGTCAACCGGCCACCCATGTTGTGGAGAAGGGCCATCTATAGGCGTCGGGTTCGAACCCGCCGACTGTGGCTGCACAAAGGAGAAGCGATCTCATTAGTACCTGTAGGATGGCCGCACAAGCCAAAGCAATAGACAAACATATATACTTACTAGAGTCCCCATAGGGCTAGACGGTGGGGGTGGAGCGAACAGCAAGGGAGGCAACGGAGGCAGGACGACACCAGGGATCAATTGTGACCACATATGGAGATGTCTGGGTTTTAGGCATCCGACATCGTAACTTGCTTAAAATATTCTCAAATTTTTATCATAGCCTCTACATGCGATAACATGACACCTCGACAAGTTTCGTAATTTTTGGACTTTGTTTGGATTTTATATAATTAAAAAACACTTCTATCGTACCTGGATGGTCATGTTTCGTGGACAAGGCGTTCAAACTTTTGGGTTAGTTTATGGATACGACCTTAAAATACACTCTCCAACATGAATATCATTTTTGAATGTCTAAGTTTCATTATTTCATGCACCGGCAGTTCAAATTTGGATTATCCAAAAAAATACAAGAAAATAAAATTAATTCAAAAAATATAGCAAAATATTATAAAAAGGCTCCAAATTCGAACATGTGTTTGAAGACAATATACTTAGCCTACAGAAAAAGTTTGAATTCAAAATTCAAAAAAAAAGAAAAGCTTTGCCGAGTGCCATGGCTGGCACTCGGCAAACAGACTCTTTGCCGAGTGTACAGGGCTGCAGCACTCGGCAAAGAAGCCTGATCTGCCAAGTGTCCAGCCTGGCACTCGGCAAAGAGGGCAGGCCTGAGCCCAGTAGCCGACCACGTGGTGCTTTGCCGAGTGCGAGGCACGACACTCAGCAAAGACGTACTCTTTGCCGAGTGCCCGACAGAAGGACACTCGGCAAAGGAGACGACGACGGACTCCGTTTACCCTAGGTACTCTTTGCCGAGTGTCCTTCTTTTCTGAGTACTCGGCACTCAGTAAAGATGATCTTTGCCGAGTGCCAGGCTTCGCCGAGAGACAGGCACTCGGTAAAGATATCTTTATCGAGTGCCCTTACTTTATCACTCGGCGGTGGCACTCGACAAAGCACGAGTTTCCCGTAGCGAAGCTCTCTAGCACAAGTTCCCTGGGACTGCATCATTGATTGGAGCAGAACAAGCTCAACATGGCCCAAAAAAATGCTGTGGAGGCCGGTCAAGCCCAAAAGGCCCGTCACTCAACACAGAGGGTAGAAGCCCATCACTAAACATATCAGCACACAACACGCTGATATGCGACACCTTCATCCTCTCCACCACCACCCTCCTCGTATCTTGAATTTTTTTTATTTTTAATTTAAAATTTTTTTTCAATTCTAATTTTTTTTCAAAATATGACAGAACTAGTCGTCTACAGTGGACGTTTTTTAAAAAACGCCCACTGTGTGGACGTTATATGTGACGTGGCACAGGGCCGGTCGCCGCCGGTGCTGGCTTTTGCAGACGGCCTCCTGGTGCCTAAAAAACGCCCACTACGTGGGCGTTTTTTGGTGGCGAAGGGGCCGCCTGCAAAAGTGCGCGCTGTTTTGCGGGCGGGCCTCGGAGCAGCCAAAAAACGCCCACTGTGTGGGCGCTTTTTACGCGCTAGGGGGCCGCCTGCAAAACAGCGCGCACTTTACCTTGTCATGACCTTGGTGGCGAGGGGGCCGCCTGCAAAAGTGCGCGCTGTTTTGCAGGCAGGCAGGTCCCTGTGTCACGTCACATATAACGCCCACACAGTGGACGTTTTTTACCGTGGACGACTAGTTCTGTCGTATTTCGAAACAAAAAATTAAAATTATAAAAAAAAATTAAAAAAATTAAAAATAAAAAAAATTCCTCGTATCTTCTGCCGAATGCCTCCACCTCATCCCCCAAGCTACCGGCAGCAGTGCTGCAGGGTCGAATCGGAGTATCGGGCGCGACCCTGCCCGCCGCCGCCTCCTCCCACCACCGTCCGCCCCCGGTCGCCGACGAGTCTGAGTCCGAGTCCGCGACCTCCGCTCTTTCCTGATACCGTATCGCCGGCGGATCAGGCGGAGTCCGTGTTTCTCTTAGCGAAGACTACGGAATCATAGTCGGCCACGTCCTACTCCAGATCGCCTCGCTATATATTTGGCCGAGCCGGGGCTTCATTGATTCATCTTCTCTTCTGCCCATCGCGTCTCCAGAGGAATCTGTAGCGCCTCCTGCAGTGGAAGGTCAGCTAAACTCTCCTCCTTGTTTCTGTATTCCCCAGCAGTGGGCTGCTTTGGGTTTACCCCCTTCATTTATGTGTGTGTACGATCTGTCGAAAGGGGATTTTTTTATGGTTTTATTTATTATATGCTAGGATTTCAGCAATATGTTTACACATGAAACTGTTTCTTGCAGAATCAAAATGGAGGACCATCTTATGTGCAGAAGGAAAAGACTGAAACATAGCCATAAGAAGCCTGTCTTCAGACAGAGGAGTGCACAGACCCAATTTTCGGATCTTCCTGTGGTATGTACTGAATTACATTTATGGATGATTTAGGAGTTTGTGCTACAACAGCCTGTGGAATTAATTGTTTGTTCTCCTTCGTTGCAGGATGTGCTAGGCACGATCCTGTCAAAATTGCCAACAAAGGAAATAGTAAGAACTAGTGTTTTGTCAAATGAGTTGAAACATATCTGGACAGCTTGCCCCAAACTCAGATTTGATGATGCCGCAATGTGCGGCCAAGATGTGGCTGGAACACAACATTATACTCAGAAGTTTATTGACAATGTCAATGGAGTCTTGAAACAATATCACGGCAAGGTCGTTGAAGAGTTTGGGCTCAAGTTTGAATTTGACGCCACGCTAGCTGAGCATCTCGACTGTTGGATTAATTTTGCCTTATCGTCACGAGCAAAGAATCTAGCTCTTGACTTGCTCCGGTCAGCTGGGGGCTCCGTCCTCATACTGATAGGTAAAGATTCCCCATTGAGCTGTTTAATGGCGAAAGCATATCCCGTCTACAACACCTACCAATGTTTTTACGGCGGGAAGGCGAGGCGTGGCGACCTTCCCCCTTCCAGACGCCTAGGCGAATTAGGCGCGCGGCGAGGCGACGCCATACGCATGTCGTAGCCTACAATATATAGTAATAGAAACATACACTTCATGTACCTTCTTGCTGCCATTTCTGTCCATGAGCCCTTGATTTTCCCCTTTCCAATTGCCCTTGTCCATGTAGCATGCATCCCCTTGCAAGTATTAAAATGTGATTATGTAAACTATGTACCAGAAATCATTTGTAATCAAATGAAAAAAGATGAAGAAACACCTTTTGATAACTTGAACTCTCTTTTCTTCTTCTCCCAAGCAGCAGGCTGCACATAATAAGAAAATTGCACAACACTTAAGGCCACAATAATCAGAGAGCTAGAGAAGTCCACAACCATAAACAGATTATAAAATCCCACAAAGATAACTTAGTTACTTAGATACTAGTGGCAAAATAATAGAAGTTCACAGCCACATCCACATGGCCCACATTACAAATACAACATAACCGACAATTAAACAAACTAGAGCCTTAGTGGGATAGATAACAGAAGTTCACAGCCACAAACTAGAGTTTTTAGTGGCATAATTATAGCTGCCATCAGCCACATAGAGACACAAAAGTTGCATTAGTGCAAATATGAAATTAATAGCAGCAAGCCATCGACAATCAACAATTAGTATCCATCATCAAAGTCATCAATGTTGGCAGCCTCCATGTTTTCTTCACCATCATTAGTGCCATTTGCAGCCTCCTCACAATCACTCACATCAGCATCATCATGTGGATCTTGTTCTTCCTCTTCTTCATTGGCCAAACTTGAGTCTTCTTCAAACAAACTCTGTCCATTTCTTGCACGCTTTCTGTTGGCTGCCCTTGCAAGATTGCGTCCTCGCAGATTTGTTGATGCCCCCAAAACTTCATCAACAAGTTCCCATGTATAGCCATTTTGATTGTCATCACACTCACACCCACGGGCACCCCGAGGATGAACATAGGAGGAGTCAGCCCATTCATTATCCCAATCAAACTCCTCAATTACCAAAGGATCAAAACTCTTCCCTTTTTTCTCACGCCTTATTTGAAACCTAGTCTTCATCTTCCGATTGTAGGAAACAAAGACAATATCATTCAATCTCTTGTGCAGCAGCCTATTTCTTTTCTTTGTATGGATCTACAAATGAAAGGAGAACAGCAAACAAAAAGAGCAATTAATTGGCTGAAATCTGAAAAAACTGTAAATAAGATAGATGGCAATACTCACAAACTCAAATGTACTCCAATTTCTCTCGCATCCTGATGATGAAGCGCATAAACTAACAATGCGTCTAGCAAATCTTTGAAGCTCAATAGCACGACCACCATATGAACGCCACCAATCAACTATATTGCCAAATAGTAACATATGTTAGCAATGTGCAATGAAGTAGTCTTTGCTGGAATTAAATTTTAGGTATGTAAACCTGCTGCAATTATAGAAAAATAGCACTTACGAGGGTTCATTTTTTCAAGGTTTTGCTTTGCCAATTTGTTTGAGAATGCCTCTCCTCTAAGGGCTTCATAATCCAAGGACTGAGCATCAATCTTGCCTCTAATTTCTTCATCCTCCACCATTATTCCAAGGACATCAAGAAAAGAACCCCTTAGCTGCCCAACAGTTTCATCATCACCATCTTGTATGAGAGGGTGCAATTTTCCTGGATTCAAATACAATGCAGCCCCATACAAAGGATGGTTCATTTGGTTCTCCCAACGTTTCTCAATGATATCCATTATTTTCTTAAGCAAAGCTTTCTTTGAATCGATAGCAAAGCTTGCTTTGATCTTCTCTTTTGCATGTTTCATTAGTGCAGCAACCTCCGGCATTGCCGGCTTCTCATCACCATCAACCACCCTAAGAACAATTAGGAGTGGGGCTGAAGCTCTAAGGCAGTCTTCAACTTTGTTCCAAAACTCCATAGAGAAGACAATGTCATGCACTAATTGGCCAACTGTAGTTGTTGCCAATTTGTTTCCCCTCCATTCCTCACTAGCAAATAATGCCTTCAAAGCATCCCTATGTTTGTACAAACTTTTCAAAGTCAAGAAAGCAATAGCAAATCTTGTGGCTGCAGGTCTTGCAAGATCAGCCCCACCAGTCTTCTCTCTCATTAAACTAAGGATTCTTCCATGCCTATAGATAAAAGTTGTGACACGTCTTGCTCTTGCAATGGGCATCTTAAATGGCTTCAAGTTTCCTATATCTTCCAGCATTAGGTCCAAGCAATGTGCAGCACATGGGCTCCAAAACAGTGTAGGGATCCTCTCCATCAAGACTCTACCCGCTGCCTTATAGTTAGCTCCATTATCAGTGATAACTTGAACCACATTATCTCTTCCAATCTCCTCAATCTTCTTCTGCAACAAATCAGCAAGTAAATATGTATCATGTGCCTCACTTGATGCATCAACAGACTCTAAAAAGTAAGTCCCCTCTGGACTATTCACAAGGAAGTTGATTAAATGTCTGCCCCTCCTATCACACCATCCATCTGCCATGAGAGTGCAGCCATATTGCTTCCATGCCCGCTTATGTTCCTCTCTCATGTCACTTGTCTCCTTAACAGCATCCTGAAGCAATGGTTGTCCAAGAAGATGTGGAGAAGGAGGCTTGTACCCTGAACCAAATTGTGCAGTAGCCTCGACTGCAATCTAAAATTGCCTTGCTGCTGCTGCATTAAATGGAATGCCACACTCATAAAACCATATGGCCCATTGCATATCCACATAATGCTTCTCCTCCTTACTCTTCATCTTTGCTGGAATTGTGGGTTAAGAACACCCTTTACGCCTTTCATCAACTATTTCTTCAGGTGTTTTCCTTAGCATCTCAATAACTGATTGCTGCTTTGCCTTGCTTATTGGAGGCTTGTTTAAATAGGCTGCACGCCTTTGTTTAGCTGCAGTGCCTGAACTTTGTTGGACCTTGGAGCCTTGGGATTCAGGAGCATTTGTTGAGACTTGAATAGATTGAGATGGGCCTCCTTCCACGACTATCACATCTGGATCTGGTTGCTGATCTTGCTGCACATCATCCTCTAAGAACAATGGCCTTCTCCTCCTATGGGATGCCAAATAATCTGTCATCTCCTTCCTGATTGCAGTGGTGGTCTTCATACACATTTTTGTGTCTCCAAAGCCACCTGCTAGATGTTGCTTCAGCCTTTTTATGCCTCCATGAACTGTTATGTCACATAAGGTACATGTCACCTCATCTCTATTTGCAAGGTTAGCCCAATAGCCATACTTCCAACCTGGGTCATTAGACCTAGCCTTCCTTTTCTGATCTGTTTTTGGATCATAGTTGTCATTGCCAACAGAAGGTGGACTAGCCATTGGTAGGCTGCACTCTGCAGAACAGAAAAATGAAGGCAGTGAAGGCAGTGAAGCAGTTATAAAAACAATGAGCATTAGTAGACAGTAAAGGCAGAGCACAATCAGATTAAAAAAAATGAGCAGAACACAATCAGATATAAAAAATTGAAGGCAGTGAAGCATTAGTAGATAAGATGAAGAGGCACAAAGCACTAGCAGATATAAAAGAATGAGCAGTGGAGGCACAAGGCAGTGAGCTAGTGATTAAACATGCCATTAGTAGAGCACAATCAGATATAAAAGAATGATTAAACATGCCATTAGCAGTGAAGGCAGTGAACTAGTGAAGTACAATCAGATATAAAAAAAGAATCAGCAGTCAGCACATGCTATTAGGAGACAAGAGAGCATGGGAATGATTAAACTACAAATGCATATGACAAAAGGCAGGCAGTGAAGCGCATACATCAAGATTTAAGCATCAAGCACTGCATCAGAGGCACATGCATTAAGAAGACAAGCAGACAAGTAGATTTGGCATGCAACAAACAAACAAGCGGTAGCAGACAAGCACACATGACCCATTCGCCGCAAGCCATTGTTTAAGGCACAAAGCAGGTAGCAACATATTATAGCAGTAGCACTGCCAGCCGTGGCTCAACATGTACCAGAGGAGCTCAAGCAAAGCAAAGGAGGGAGGAGTGTACCTGTGTGTTGTGCTGCCGCCACCCGCCAGACCAGAGGAGCACAAGCCACCAGCCGCCGAAGGAGGGATTGGGGGAAGGAGATAGGAGCCGGGAGCAGGGAGCAGGGAGGGAGGAGCTCGCAGCCTGCGCCACCAGTCACCAGGTCGCCTCCTCGCCGGATTGGGGGAAGGAGCAGGGAGCAGGGAGGAGGAGCTCACAGCCTGCGCCGCCAGCCACCAGGTCGCCCGCTCGTCGGCGGGAACACTGGAGCAGGAGGAAGAGAGGCCTTGCCGGATTGGGAGCACAGGCAGAGGCCCGGACCCCGGAGATGTGCTGCTGCTCACCAAGGTGGCTCGCCGCCCTTTCTTTCCCCCTCTGCACCGGCGTTTTTCTTCATGCTACCGCTGCCGCTTTTGTTCCCGCGCCGTCTTCCCGAATCGCTGCTGCTTTTCGTTCCCGCGCGTTGCTTCCTTCTCACGCGCGCTCAGTCCTTTTCGCGCCGCTGGAACCCGTCGGGCGTCCGCCTCAGGCCGATAGTCGGACGCGGGATGCCTAACCGCGCCTAGGCGACGACTCGCATGGTGAGGCGGACGACATACGCGTGGACCTCGCGGCGACCCCGACGCCCAGAAAATATTTCCGCCCGGACGACTAGTCGTCGACTAGGCGACGACATGAAAACAATGCTCAAGTGAAATTGTACTCAGGTTAGTTAATCTTGTTATGTTATCTTCAATGCACTTGTATGCTTCTCATCATGCATCATGTCATGCATTCCATCATTCTAAAACATGCATCATTTATCTTGAGAAAGTTCATGTTGATCAAGTTTTGCAGGAAGTTCATACATTAGATGGTGTTGATGATAGTCTAACTTTTGGATCTCTCTGTGGAACTAATCTCCTCCGCAACACAAGTAAGCCTCGGTGCATGCAACTCTTTACCTTTGTTTATAAATCTCTATTACACTTTGTCTTGTGAGATGTGCATTAAGTAATTAGGATTTTCTTGAAACCATTGCTGCATGATTACCTTAAAATTCAGGTATCCTTAGTTACTACCTCACTAGCAATGTAGGTCAAAATCTCTAATGCTTAAACTTCGATAGAAGCAGAGCGATGATTTCATCGTTCCCGAGAAATATTTTTTCCCTTTGCTATCCTCAGCTCTATTTTTGGGTCATGAGAACTCCAGGATGATGATCATGTTAAATGGAGACCAGGCAAGACTTGATGTTATGGTAAGTGTTCTTGGGCAGACAAGTTCGCGTGGTCGTGCTCGTCCTGCTTGTGTCGATTAAGGACCGTTCGTTGTAGGCCTATTGTGGTCTAGACTTTGCAGTACCGATCACATACTCTGGTAAGCCTAATACCTCGACTATTCCATTATGTGGAATGACAACCACGCACTGAGAGTGGAGAGATGGCGGAGTAGCATGTACACACCCTGTTGGAAAAAACTGTCACTAGGACGGGGTAGTGCGTAGAGTACTGTACTCTCGGGTGGCACTGGACCCATTCACGTTTTGGAGGATCTGAGTGAAGGTTGATATATGTAGGTCTCGGACTTGCATATATCATATGGTTGGGAATCCCCAGCTGGGCTTAATTGGTTCGCGAATTGTCGTTGCTCCTCGGTTACGGAGACTCGACCCTTCGACCACTCATCGTAGATAATCAATGGAACAAGGTTACTTATGAATATGAGATAAAGGGATAGTTACTTATGAATATGAGATAAAGGGATAAAGTTTATATGAGATGTTTAATGAAGTGATTGCTCTAGATCAGGTGCTAAGTTGGATACTACTATGACTTAATGCTTAAATTAAAACATTGAAGGTAAGGACTCACTTATAGTAAGCTTTTATGCAAAGTTTAATCTTGAAGTCTTTTCTTTTAGTCGGGTAAGACTTGTTGAGTATCCTCAAATACTCAGGGTTTGTTAACCCCAGTTTCCAAAACCGACTGATGCTCCTAACCAAGGTTATGTCGGTAGGCTTGATATGATTTGTTTGTCCCTTATGATTTAGGTGGTCTATCTAAGTTGTCTTATGCAGCTCTACTCAATTTTCGCAATTTAAGTTAAGTCTATTTAAAATTAACTTACTCATGTTTTATAAACTTAATGTCATAAATTCACACTCCGATGTATAATATTTTTGTATTAAGTGTTCTAATGTTGTGGTTACTCCATTGTTGGTCCTATATGAGTTAATTCGAGGTTCTCCAAGGACACCTAACAAACTACCTAAATTATCTGGTTATTCTCGTGTGCAAAAATTAGAGATATTTAAAACAATAACAGGTGCACATGACCATATAATTGGAATGGTTCTGCCACAAGACGCACCTACCGGACACATAAGTGATGCGCCTACGTTCTTGCTGCCGGTGGTGACGCCGTTAAGACTGCTCCTCGCGTGACACACCTCGGGGGCAACTACTCTGAGACGGGAGCGGCAGGCCACTGCGTTGGTGAGGTCAACACACAAGCGATGTGTCCCGGTGTTCTGGCTACTGGCGACGACGCCGTCAAGAAATACGCTTTTGTGGCCGCTCCTTGCGGAGCCAAATCGGCTTACGACAGCCAGTACATCGATGTGAGAACAGGCGAAGAATCTAGTTTGCGTTGATGAATTGATGTAAACTTTGGCGTGAGAACTTTGGACTTCAACTGAGGACTTGGAGGTGATTTACTATATCTTTAAAAAATTTAGAGTGTTCTCACGGCCATAGTAAACGTATAATTTTCTTAGACTCCACATGAGTAGATCTTCACATAATTTACTCAAAGGTGTACTGCGCTTGCATATGCTTTGGTACTGACGCCTACCAAGCCTTATATAGAAGAAAGGGCTGCCCCATCCCCTGAAACTGAAATGGAGTGCTCTATACGAGCGCATCATTTGTCCCCCTGGGATTTCCCAACGTGGCCGACTAAAATTAAGCTAGTTTAGCAGGTCGAATACACATGTCATGTACCTGCAGGAATATTATTGTTCCGCTTCCGCTTTAGAAAAATGATTAATTAGCTGGATGGTGAAATGTACGGTAAACCACTGTGTAATTGTTATACAAATTATAGCTTGCTAGGCAATAATAATGGCGTGAGAACTTTGGACTTCACTTTGAGTGTACCACAGATGTAGTACCATATTATATATCTATAGTGTAGATTTACTCATGTGGAGTCTAATAAAATTAGATTTTCTATTTTATAATTTTTTATAATTTAATATGATTTTTCAAAGATGTAACCAAAATAAATAAAAAAAAAGAAAAGACAAAACCATTATTGGTACCGTAGCAAAACCATCTTCAAAACCACTCTTGAAGGTAAAATGCACGGTTTGAAAAGTTGAGGGACGTGGTTTATCTGATTTTAAAGTTGAGGGAGAAAAAACAAACTTTCACGACAGCAAAGTAGACTTTTTCCATTTTGACTTGACCGGCCTCCATTGCAATTTTTAGGCCAAATTAATGAGCTTGTTTTGCGATTTGTTTGTGAAATGAGCAGTGCCGTGATAGTTAGATAGACACAATCACATTCCCCTAAAAAAAGACACGATCAGATTTTCTTTTTAAAGGAAAATTATGAGACACGAGGAATGACACGATCTCGGTAGAATTTTACGCGGCCAAGCAACACATCAGCTGCTTCAACGCACACATTTGCATGATCCATCCAAGCAAGCCTCCAGTCAGTACTGTCACGTTCTTGTTAGCTTGCTTGTCGCTTGCTTGACCTGCCTGTCCTTCACGATTCGTTTGAGATGGATATCATCTTTTATCTTTGATTTCATCAACTTAAGCAGCCTAGCCATACATTGCACCTATACATGCATACTCGATGTATAGTGGCAAGACGAGGTCGCCTTAAAAAAGCACATGATGTACACACGTTGAGAAGCTTTCAATCAACTGCATGCATGACGACGAAAAGTCAAACAGGATAACCAACCTGTAGTTAACACTAAATCTCTATAAACGATTTCTGCAACAAAAGCTGGCACCCGATAGTGCCACGCCACCCGCTAACCTATGAACCGTTCGATCTGGAAAACAAGCAATATCGACCGTCAGATGGGGCTCTTCACGGGTCTCTACCCGTTATGCCGCAAAATCGGGCCATCGCGAATTCTCACAAACCCGTTGGACCGAGGACTCGTCCCCTCTGCGGCTCCGCCTCGGACTGCTGCTCATGCGCCGCCAGCTACCGCGCTCGTCGCTCTTCTCTGCCCCCGTCGCCTTCCCCTGCGACTCGCCCCTCAGCGCATGACTCACCCCGCCCACCACATGTCGCCGTGCTCATGCAACAGCTCCCCCTGCCGTCAACCCCTGGCTGCCACCGCCCACCAAGGCCTCGGCGGCGCCGGACAACTGCGGACGGCAGACTGCTGTTATCCAGCAAAATGGAGATGTAGGCGTACATCCACCATCTCTTCCCGCTGGCCTTCCAGTTGCGCCACCTCGACGCCTGCTGCCTCTCCGTGCTGGCGGGCAGGCTCATCCTGCCTGCATCTCGTGGAAAGGATCGCCAAAGCCTGAAATCCAATAGCAACGGCATCGCCAGCCTCTGTGGCTGCTCTTGCTCCCGTATGCTCCCCATTGCCGGCTACCGTCGACCTCACTGCAGAGCTTTCATGGATGCCGTCCTCAATGTGTTCGGTGAAATGGGCACAACGTGTGTATTTTTCTCTCTATTTCTTTTTCCTTTCAATATTTGCTTGCTGATTCTATATAGTCCCCATCGTTATCAGTTGTACAAAGATTAACACGAGTTCAGCGATTTCAGTGCAATTGATGGGATGGTGACTATCAGCCAAGCGGATGCGGCTGGCAATCGAGGTTGTATGGAAGCTGATGCACAGACAGTCTCTTCACACACCATGCATTGCTTCTCATATTGCCTCGTTCTTCAATCCAGAAATGGTCTGCTCACCATCTTGTTTTTCAGGTGTAAATGCACCTCTCTTACTTCCCAACTTTGTTCAATTGGGGAGATTAAAGTTTAGCTTTTTTTTGAGGGGAAGATTAAAGCTAAGCTGATCACATATCCATTTTAGTAATCTAATGATGTTACTCATACTTCCCATTTGGGAGTAATCAATTAGCTCGTGCAATAAACAAAATGAGTTTATCTTATGAACTAATGGTGTGTGGGTGTGTGCTATACTAAGGGTTGTTTGGCCTTGTTTTCTTCTTAATATATGGAGCCCAACTCTCCTACATTTTCGAAAAAAATAAATGAGTTATAAATTACAGCATAGTACGTTTCTTATTGGATCATATATCTTTTTGTTATGTTTTATGATGATGATAAGCCATAAGTTACAATTTAGGCAAGGCAAAACTACTCTGCAGTCTTGCAAGCTGGATTTATTTGTTTTAATTATTTATACCTTAAAATTTTAGTTGTTCTAAGAACTAAAAAGATAATTATTTGGTGGAGTATGAATGGCTTATCCAACCACCTGGGCTTTACTATATGTTAAACCCAATACTTGCAAGCTGAAATAAGTATATCTTCAAGCATGGTGCCATGGTTTCATCTTTATATATTTTTATTTTATGCTATAGTCTTAAGTCTCAGCTAAGTTTCATATTTCAATTAGCATTACATCAGATATGTGAATAACAGTTGTGAAAGCACATGTCCAATTAAAACTCTACACATATCACACTTTAGAAAACAACAGTTATTGTAAACAATCAACAAATATTATGCTACGAAGTGCTATTATGTTTCTAAATAACAACATTGCAAAGCATATATGGACTATTTTTATATATTAGAAGATAATTCTTGCATATATTCTTCAGAGGCATGAAACAATGATGTTGGTCCCAGTGAGCGGCCTTTATTTTATTGTCATATATTGCTTTATAAAATGGGAATTCTTCATAATAGGTAAGGGATGCAATCTAACCATATCACCACATACCTATACTGGTAGATAATGAGCTATGGAGTTGCCAAGCTCATCTAAAGAGTAAAGATTCATCTTATCTTGCCTTTCTACTAATTGTATACTCATTAATTTCTTTGTTTGCAACATAGAAATGCTTGGCTAAATCTTCACTACGTATATGTCATCTCATATTGTATTGGATATGACCTTTGTTTACTCCTAATACGAAATAAGATAAAATACCATTGTGTATCTCAATTTATCTTAAATCTTATCAAATTATGATGACATTTGACTTTTTCGTTATTTCCCTGCTTTGACTCTGACTTTGCAGGGAGTTCTGTTAATTGTTCTAGAGGCATAGTAGAATAACAAACTGATATAGCTTCTGATGGCAAGCTGAAAGTTAACGTGAATATAACAGTAGTAACTATGAGAACATATGACTATATTTTTTCTCAATATATCCTCTTGTGTTATTTTTCTGTGATTATTTGTAGACCAATAGTCATTACTTAGAAGTAATACTTGACGTGTTTTCATAGCAAGTGTACAAAGTGGATTTTGAACATTTGAATTTCTCACTGCATTTATCTCTTCTGAAGATTCTCACAATGACCATAAAGCAACATTACTTGGAAACTTGCAAATTATGGCATGGTGATCGTGAATGACAGATTAGAACTATACAGTCTATGAAAGTGATCAATTTCATGTATCTATGTGTGTAATATGTTCCAAGTTTTTCCCTCAAGAAAATATGCTCCAAGTTTCAAGCTTTCATTGGCCACTCTAACATGCATTGAGAACTGTATCCATCACAAGGTTCAACTAAATAATAACCAGTGCACAATACACTTGCACATTCCATCATCAAACACTGGCCCAAATCCATAATGTAGGGCGCGGCAGAGCCGCGCTGTTTTCTAGTTGATACTAGTAGCGTACCAACTACCAACCCAAGAAGTATATAGCCTCTCTACTCGAACAAGTCGATTACATAAATAAATTTATACAAATTATATAAAAAATGTGTCATCTCTCGGCGCACACTATAAATAAGGTTGGTTGGTGTGTTCCTCTCCTGACCATAGCTAGATTATAAGAGCACAGCATTTGAGATCATATCCAAGCGAGTACGCACGAACCGAGCGAACTAGCAACATCTCAGCAAATAAAATGGGAGGTGTGCACGGTGTCTGCTATGGCGTGCTCGGCGACAACCTTCCGTCGCGTGCGGACGTGGTGCAGCTCTACAAGTCCAACAACATCCAGGCCATGCGCATCTACTACCCGGACCAGGACGCCCTCAAGGCTCTCCGGGGCAGCGGCATCGCCGTCATCCTCGACGTGGGCGGCGTGGACGCGGTCCGCACGCTCGCCGGCAGCGCCTCGGCCGCCGCGGACTGGGTCCAGGCCAACGTGCAGGCGTACCAGCGCGACGTCCTCATCAAGTACATCGCCGTCGGCAACGAGGTGGGCCCCAGCGACGGCGCCGCAGGGCTGCTCCTCCCAGCCATGCGCAACGTGCACGCCGCGCTGGCGTCGGCCGGCCTCGACGGCAGCGTCAAGGTGTCCACGGCGGTGAAGATGGACGCGTTCACCGACACGTTCCCGCCGTCCCGCGGCGCGTTCGCGCAGCCATTCATGGCGGACGTCGCGCGGTTCCTCGCCGACACCGGCGCGCCGCTGCTGGTCAACGTGTACCCGTACTTCGCCTACAGGGACGACCCGCGGAACATCAGCCTCGAGTACGCGAGCTTCCGGCCCGGAGCGGCGACGGTGACGGACGGCGGCAACGGGCTGGCGTACACGAACCTCTTCGACGCCATGGTGGACACCGTCTACGCGGCGCTGGAGAAGGCCGGCGCGCCCGGCGTGAAGATCGTCGTGTCGGAGACCGGGTGGCCGTCGGCCGGCGGGTTCGCGGCGAGCGTGGACAACGCGCGCCAGTACAACCAGAGCGTGATCGACCATGCCCGGCAGGGCACGCCCAGGAGGCCCGGGGTGCTGGAGACGTACGTGTTCGCCATGTTCAACGAGAACCAGAAGACCGGGGACGAGATCGAGAGGCACTTTGGCCTGTTCAACCCGGACATGACGCCGGTCTACCCGATCACCTTCCCAAACTAACACGGCGATGCTTTCACTCGATCGCTATGTGCTTGCCACGTACTGTGTATTTTGGTATATACACGTCAATAAATATATAACCTGCATGGTTTGTGTAACGAGAAGTATAAAATAATGCATTGTATGAACGTGATGATCGAAAAGTACATGTGCGTGGACACTGCCCAAGTGTCCATGGTATTGGATTGTCTCTGTTATGTTGTTTTATGGTTTTACCCAGCATTGTCGAATGGGACGCATGTAGATACTAAAATATCTGGTCAAGTAAGCTATTATTTATTGTTTTAGCCGCATATAGCGAGAACATTTTTTTTTGAAGCGATGGAGAGACATTTGCCATTAATCATTATTAGAAGAAAAGGGCGTTAAGTTGAAAACAAGACAAGAAAAGAAAGAAGGAAAAACAACCAGACCCCCGACACCCAACAACCCAGTGTGTCGACAAGCCGAGGTTGCAGCAAGAAAGTACCGTCCCCATATACTTTGCTTCGTGTAGACACGCTACATTCTGCAACCTCTCTTTGGATCGGACTCCCCAACTGGCATAACTTGCATATATGGATCATGGGACCAACCTCTCTTTGGAGCAGACACTGTTAGCTGTTGGAATCCTGTTGTGTAGCAATTTCCAAGCAAAGAAGCGGCACTCTGGTTCCGCTTTTGCCTTTCATCAGATGGAGAGTTTTAAGGTTGCTCATGCTGCGGTGGCCCTGACCCAATTCGATGGCCACAAAACAGTGGCTAGCAGTATACACATCAACACAAATGTAGCTGGAGTTCTTTGGTGCTGCGTATATACAAACAGTGAATGGAATCTCTTTTGCAGAAGTCTAATGCATATGCACAATATGGTACTTAGCTTCCTTGACCCGTAGGACCTAACACTACATTACAACTGCAGGAGCAGCAGATGGGTCGTAGATTTGGGACGCTGTGGCATGATCATGCCCAGGGTGGAAGAACGTCAGGACTGGCTCACTCTGGTCGCGATGGCAGAAGCATACTCGCCAATTGTTGGATCAGGTGACTGCCGGAGGTGGACGACGACTGGGAGCAGCTCCGAAGACCGCAGGTAGTTCCTGCAGATGACGTGGTCACACATCTTGCGCAAGGCAAATAGCACGATTCTTAGTGGTGATTCGGTAATAGCATCTCGTCTGCTGGGGCTCAGGGCAACGGTAGAGTAACTGCCAACCATCTTCAGCAGCGCCTGCACAAGAAATTGGGATGTAAGACTTATGTAGCAAGGCCTTGAAAAAAATATTTATTTGGCATTAACTATATCCATTCAATCTTCATAGAACATATAAGACAAGCATTTTTCAACAGTTTTATTGACCCACGGTGGGGTTAGAAGCCCCTCAATGCAGACAGCAGAGTATGAATGAAAGTGAGTAATAAGCAAAGGCTATACAAACCTGAATTGCGCCTTGGGAGACAAGGTCTTCACAAAGTTTGTCAGAGTTCCTCACTAGATTACTGAGTGCGCCAGCAGCATTGCCTTTGGTTTTATCCTCCTCAGGCCCAAGAAGTAAAGTGGCGAGTTGAGGTATGGATCGTCTCAATTCTTCGTACAGCATATCATTGTGATAAGCAGCATTGCCAACCTGACATGGCAAGAATTGAACAGGTCCGGTTACCTCAATCTGTCTCTTGAAACTGGATATAGAAAAAAAAGCAACTCTTTTAAAGGCATTTTACAAACTTACAGCGAAACATGCAAACTTTCGTGTGCGCTTGTCAGGATCAGAACACCTGTCAACCACGAGCTGGATCACCTTATTTGCTGCCTGTTAACAGACAACAGCAAAGTTAATATCACTGGCATACAATTTCAGTCTGCAAAGCAATAAAAATATACATATTTCCTTACAAGTGGGCCATAAAAGTAGGAGCTATGGCGGCACATGTTGCCGATGGCACTGCAAGCTTTTGCCCTTATATCAGGGTCTCCATTTGATAAGAAGTTCTTCAAAAATCCAACAAGTCCAGCTTTATCAATGGGTACATAAAAGTCCTGTCGGCTCACAAGCAAAATGTATCAGTTTGTATATCCAACACAAGTTTTGACATCAGAATACAGTATATTTACTAGGCATACAAGACATCACAGAGATGACGAGAAATGACAAACCTTTGACATGCGAGCAAGGTCAGAAATAATCATGAGGAAATCAAGCAAAGTCTCCTTTGCTATAGGGCCCTCCAGTAATGTCGCTACTCTAATTGGATCTAGAAGGCCTTCTTTATAAAGCTGCAAAGCAAGTGGCCTGTACCCTGCCATTTTGGCCACAATTGCCAAGGGCCTAGCTAGATCTTCCATGTCG
Organism: Bothriochloa decipiens; assembly: GCA_023333625.1. Classification (NCBI taxonomy): domain Eukaryota; kingdom Viridiplantae; phylum Streptophyta; class Magnoliopsida; order Poales; family Poaceae; genus Bothriochloa; species Bothriochloa decipiens. Next base: position 59,959,905 of record CM041634.1, read on the forward strand.
ACATAGTCAAGACAGCGCAGCATACATCCAGGAATGCCAACCTGTACGAGGAGAGAGAAATCACAGAAATGTCCATTGATAAACAAGAAAAAGTAGAGCCAACTAATCAGACCTCTAGTAGAATTTGAATGTACTGAGGCATGTTTTGCTCGATAGTTTTGAGCATTTCCTTATTCTCAGTACCAATGCGCCCACCCGGTGATGCAACATTAAGCAGGAAGCCACTATTGATGGATGCAGATGCTGACGGCATGCTTGGAGAACTCTGCACTGCAACAAATGGAAATGCCAAGATATCAACAACTGAGTTTATCAGTTCCCGAACTCCCTTCTTCCCACCACCAAGACCCGTCCAGGCTGCCAATGCCTTAAGATGTGTATCAGACAACAAGTCAGTTAAGAGCTTTAACTGTTCCCTTCTATACAAAATTTCACAGAAAACTCCACCAGGAAGGCATTGAGATAAAGCAGAAAGAGTCCAGACAACTCCCAATGGAGACAACCCACTACGGTTCGTTGGACTATCTTTCCCGTCAGACATCTCTTTTGAGAAACCATCCGTAAGCAAGCGAATTAGGAGTTGTGGGATGCCAACTGAGCAGGCTTGTTCAATGGCCAATGGCCCGCCCCATTTCAACCTTGTCTCTAGCAGTCCAATACTTCCATCGCGGAGTCCAAAAAGATTCAGAAGACCAGCATTATATCGACAGAGTGCTTCGCTTCCATCAGATAACCAAAGCTTCAACAGAGTGTGCAGTGTTGCCATACGAGGAAATAAAGCAAGGGCGGTTTCACAAAGAGAAGATCTGGTTTGTCCACCATTTTCAAGAGAAACAAGTGATGAGAGCGCAAGCATTGCTGATGCACAGTGTGGCTGCAGGCAACTCTTCACTGTATCATCAACTGATGAGAGGTGTGCAAGAACTGAGAGCCGGGAACGCTGTTTTTTCTGGGAACTTGTTAGGATAACTGATGCTGAAGACTCTCCCTCTGATTTCAAACATGCAGCTA
>CM041634.1:59965915-60130466 GCA_023333625.1 Bothriochloa decipiens
GGGGGGCAGCTGGGGAAGGTTGGTTCCTTGATGTTTGTGTTTCTTCTGCTTTCTGAGTATCTTCAGACCCTCTAGCTTCAAAAGGTGCAGGTCGAGACTCCTGAATGATTTATGTGGTATTCAAGGCACTGATATCTTCAAAGACAAGGATTCCATGATTTACTTAAGCACGTAACCAAAGATACTTACAGCTGCTGATCCCATTGAATCATCTTTGACAAATGGGTGCTCCAACAATGATGGCCAGGTTAATCTACTTTGAGGCACCTATTACATACCATGCAGCATTAGAAAAGAAAAGGCACAGATGAACTCAATGGTGGGGAAATGCCAGTTTATAACCTTGTTGAGTAAACCCTTCAGGAAGCTCTTGAAGTCTGCGCTCATATTATCTGGATATTTTACAGGATCCTAACACAGCAATGAAATCATATAAATCAGTTCTGACAATTAATAAACACAATCATAACAAATAGAATAACTAAATAAGCCTGGTAACCTTGACAATGTGCCGGATAAGTGCATAGACCGAATTTGTATAAAAAGGGGGCTGTCCAACAAACAGTTCATACCTGGTCAATCAAACAACAAATTTAGCTTGATAGATAGATTATCAAACACAAAGCAGAGTAGATGGCACCAAATTGAACCATGTGCTAAAGGTCAGCAGTATATTAAGATCACAACTGCACAAGGAATGTGATACAATAGCATCCAGAATGTACTAGTATATGAGAAGATTGCAAAAGTAACCAGGTCTAGATAGGAAAGCGAAGATGTACGTACAAGATGACCCCAAGGGACCATAAATCTGCTGTGTGGTTATATGGCTGTTCCCTCACCAGTTCTGGAGCCATATATAAAGGTGTCCCTGCATAGGAAAAGCAAGCTTAGTGAATGAAAGGTCGGGCAAAAAGAGCTCGTCAAAATATATCTGGAAGATCAAACAATATCAATATAGCATATAACTCAATGAGATACAAATATGCAATAAGGACCAATACAATTCAAAGGAGACAATTTCATATAATCAAATACAGTGTACAGCTATGCGTCTTGGAAAGTAGTTTGAGATAAACTCTCTGCACTGAAACAAAAACTCCAAAGTTTGAAGGAAACATAGACAGAGTTCATATTCATAAATGAGCTGTGCCAAAATCATACAGATTTAAGAAAGATGAAAAATATAACAACACAGCTTAAATTCTTAATCACATGATCATTAAAATTTGCTAATTTAACTTGCTTAAATGCTTAAATTAGCAAATCAGAGTATCAGAATGTAGTAGATCTACCAACAGGTAACAAGTGGCTAGCAGAAGGCTTTCTATGATCCAGAAATTTGTGATTGATTATGAAATGAAGTATTCAACATGTCAGCTACCATGTGAAGATGAAGAATAGATACCTTTAATGGAGCGCAATACAACAGTGTTAGCTGACATAGCACGAGCAAACCCAAAGTCACAAAGCTGTAAATAGGCAAGAAACAAAATAAATGGAATTTCAACCCTTGTAGCGCAATGGATAAGAATCGCAACTTGAAGACATAAACAACAGAGGATAAGTGAACATTAAAGGCAAGAATCAAGTCAGTCGGAATGGAAGCTCATTCTAATAAAATGATTAGCCACACATCATACTATAAGAAACTTAACTGGAAAATTGAAACATACCCGATGGAATCGTATTGAATCATGAAAAATAGGGTTGTATGTAGCAAATAACTGACTAGATTAGCTACAGCAAACCTTGAAGCGTCTACTGTGCATTACACACTAAAGAAAAACTTATGATGGCCACCTAATAAAAACTTCAGGATTCTGGAACGCGAAAAGAAAAAAAAAAGTAAAGATAACACATTGACAGATTATGTGTGCCAACATGGAACAAAAATTACCTTTACAATAGATCCTTTCCCGATAAGGATGTTCTGAGGTTTCATATCCCGATGAATAATTCGATTGGAATGCAAGTAATACAATGCTTTCACCTGTAATGAAATGTGCTGAAACCATGAAGGGAAGTCGGCCAAAACAACTGGACTGCTATGGTGTGGGAAGAACTAAGTACATACCAGCTGCTTAGCAATAGCCTGAACTTGTTCTTCTGGAAGACATTTATCATCCTCGAGCACCTCAAACAGTTCTCCCTGAGACAGGCATTTTCACTGAAGTTAGCCATCTCCAAACAATTGAAACCAGTCAAAGATGAGAAAAGGACAAGGTAAGCTAACTGAGTTCTTGTGTACCTGAGCAAACTCTGTGACAACGCAAAACTCCTGAGGGGTTTCAAAGGCATCGATCATTTCAATTATGTTCTCATGTTTGAGTTTCCTTAAGATCTACAGAATTGTGCACAACAGCAAGCAGTGAGATGGTATAATGAGATGAGAAACACCATTGCTTAATGCTAATTTGCTATGTGCTACAGTGCAAGCACAGCCGGATCGCAGCAGACACCACACCAGAATTATAGTTTTCGTAGCCACTCCCAATTTTTTGTTTATAACAACAAAATAGCCAAATCCGAAGTACATGTAGAAGAAAACAGAAATGGTTTACCTCAATCTCCTGCCTAAGGTTGTGTATATCCTTATCAGTCTTCCAGTGCTTAAGAATGAACTTCATGGCGACCGTCTGAATCAGAAGCAAAACAGGAGAAAACAGCCTCTATGAGATCCAAATGCACACAAAGGAGTTCATCTAATCATCAGATGGCCCCAAATCCAACGGGTCCAGCACACTGGAAGAGCGGGGCACGCTTACCTGACGAGTGTACTTGCGCCTTCCCTTGTAAACCTTGCCGAAGGAGCCCTCCCCGACGAGGTCGATGACATGGTAATCCTCTATCCCCATCTCGTGCCCAGCAGGCGCGATAATCTTCACAGACGAAATCGAAGTTAGTCCTTTCGCAAAAAAAAAAAAAAAGAAATCGAAGTTAGTCGGCAGAATACATGCTTGTAAACAGATCAGATCCGATTACAACTAGCCGTTAGGGTTTGGATGCTCGGTTTCGCACAGCGGGAAGTGGAGAAAAGGCGGCGGGCGTACCTGGTGGGTGCTCGCCGCCGGCGAAAGCCCAGATGAAGCCCCGGGCACCTGGCGTACGGCGGCGGCGGTCGCCCACTCGGTTTTTTGAAATTTTCCCCGCTCCTCAGTCTTCGCCACTCGCGGAGAGAGAGAGAGAGGCGGAGTGTGGAAGAGAGACAAGAACTGGGCTTATCAGTTGTAAAAGTTATCAGTTGTAAAAAAAAAAGGTTATTTCTAGTTCAGCAAGAACTGGGCTTGGAGTCGAACTAAAGCCCAATAAGGCTGGCCCTTCTAGCTGGACAGCCCAGCCTATCTTGCAACTATCACAGGCACTGTGACAAAATTCAAATCAGTTCGAGCTTCGAACCATTTCAATGGCGACCTGTTCTTCCCCACCCCTCCACCCCAAACCCTAGCACCCCAGATCCAGCAGCCGCCCCCTCCATTGCGAGCTCCAATTCCTCTCCGAAATGGCGGCGTCAGCGCCGATGCAGCTCAAGGTGCGTGTTCCGGAGAACGAGGAGGTGGCTCGCTGCCTCCACGAGAAGCGGATGTCGATGAGGGAGCAGCCGGCCGGTTTCAAGGAGCACCTGGACCGCACGTTCGCCAAAGCCTACCGCAATGTCTGCGCCGCTAATGAGCCCATCCGGACTCTCAAGGAATTCTCCAAGATCAAGTACCAATTCTTTCCTCCTACCTCCCGAATCCACTTTGTCCGTTGCTGAGGTGAATGCTGCATTCAGACATGAGTTTGATTGCTTTTTTTTTTTTGGTGCGGTTAGTGTTGGTGGAAATTGGAATTCTCTTATTCTGAGCTGGAATTACATGGGAACCGGAACTAACAAGCTGTGGTTTCAATAACATTTCAGGATTTTTGTGGTTAGCTTACTTTCATATCTTGGGCTAATATCAGAAATTCGTGTTCGCATTGCTAATCAATTCTGTAGATTTTGTTAGCCTACAAGCCACAATGTGCATTATAATTCTACATACATATATTTGTTATAAGCTCCTTTTTTTCATGAAAGAAATATGCTACATACTATTTGGTAATGCAGTTCTGGTCTTCTGGACTTTTTGAATAATTTTGATTCACATAGCACATAGCTGGATGTTTCTAATATTCTATCACTGCTTACAGTGGTGTGGGGCCATGGCTAATACGTTGTATGAAAGGCTTCTTTCCAGAGTCCAACCCGGATTCTCCAAAGAAAGGTAATGTAGCAGGAGAGTATGATAACCGTTTTCATGCTTAACTGGGTGCCGTTCGAAAACCCATTCCTGTTTTTTTCCTTTATTAGACACCAATTCTCTGTTCTATAGAATATGAAATGGTTTTGTTTATTTTAACAGGAAAGAAAACGAGAGTACGAAAGTGCCCTAAGCCAAAGAAGAGCACTGCTGCTGCTACTGCTTCTTCTTCTCTTGGTAGCATTATGCTTGCTATTTCGATAGTATAATATCCATAAAAAACATTATACTTTTTGTTTAATTCCAATACTTCTTTTGAAGGCAAGGGACCCCCTCCTAACTTAAGTTGTCAGAATGTTCAGTTTACTACTCCATTTTCATCCCAAGGAAAATTGGAGCTGCAAACATCTAGTAAACCGGTATGTTTGACTTTTCTATGGAAAAACCTTGTGCTGCACAGTACTGTACCTTTTAGAATATATATACTGATTTTTTTTTTGTCCCAGGGTTCTTCTGACTTCAATATGCTAGACAACGATGTTGTATCAATGGACAATTATATACTGGCTATGCCACCTTGTCAATCAAGTGAAGAGTTTCTTGAAGCTTATGAGGTTGTTCTGGTATTGGATGATCGTGAGAATTTCGGGTTTGTATTACCGTATCCTACTCATATAAGCATTATATTTATCCAGACACATCAAAATTTTCTTCTCATGATTATTACATTTTTACATAGGTATTCCTCAAGAAAAGTTGCTTCAAAAAAGGTTGCTGATAACATTGGTTCGCAGTTTAACGTACCTGTAGAGGTTAGTTATAAACTGACTCCTACATACTACTCCCTTCGTTCTAAATTGTAGTTCATTTTGACTTTTTTAGTGTATGTATTTCGCTATGTACCTAGATAAATAATATGTCTAGATACATAACAAAATGCATGCACCAAAAAAGTCAAAGTGAACTACAATTTAGAACGGAGGGAGTATTTCCTAAGTTCATAAAATTGTGAGGAACCTTGTAACTTGTATTATTGTAATTGTAACTTGCTTATAAATATCTTGAACACAAGCCTGTTGGTGATGTACCAAATGTGTTTGTTCCTGTTTAACATATATAAAAAGAAGGGTCGTGATGCTTATATTTATCATTCTGTGTTGTGTTCTACAGAAAGTGATTATTATTCTTATGTTTGAAACTTGTTATCCAGGTTAAACGTTTGCCACTAGGTGATGGCATTTGGATCGCTCGCCATAAAAAGTTTCTGACTGAGTATGTTCTAGATTTCATTGTTGAAAGGAAAAATGTTGCAGATTTAGGTAGCTCAATTAGAGACAATCGATACAAAGACCAGAAAACAAGGCTGCAGGTACTAATTGCATTGTCTACTTGTTATTGTTATAGACCTCGATTGTCAGTTCCCTCTTCTCTGTACCATCATTTTAAATTTTTAATATTCCATGTCTCTGTTGTTACTTGCTTCTTGTGATAACCCCATTCGGTAGTTTTTTCATTTGCGAGCGATTCACCTATGCAGCAATGAAATTGATATATGTGTTTAGTATCATTATCATTATCATTGTGGAAAATTTAGTAGTCTGCCAAAGAATTCTGTTATTAAAAATGCACTTTTTTTTAACTTTTGCTACTGTTGAGGATGTGTAGAGAAATGCTGAAAATGAGGAGATAAAAAGGTATTTTGTCCCTTGGGGCAGTGTATTTGGTCTAGCTTTTCTTGTGCTTTCTCTCATACAATGACGTACAACTCTCCTTCATGTTCTAGAAAAAGATGATAATGGGCATGAGAAAACATATGCTTGGCTCTATAGATTGCTCAGTTCCTGGACAAAATATTTTGTTGTCCTCATTTATTTGAGAAACAATGATATGCGTTCATTTGTTTGCCTTGTAGAAATGCGGGTTAAAGAAACTCATATATCTTGTTGAAGGCGATCCAAACACTTCAAAAGGATCAGCAGCAAGCATCAAAACAGCGTATGAGCACTGCTCATTTCACCTGAACATTAAATATTTCATCATTACATGAAATATTTAAGAAAGCATATATGTGACCTGTGCCATATCGTTTATTTGCAGCTGCTTCACTACTGAGATTTTAGAAGGATTTGATGTTATCCGTACCAGTGGGTATACTGATACCATAAGAACATATGGTTATCTTACACTCTCAATAATTGATTACTACAGCACGAATTTCCACAGTCTTGATAAAAGTGCATGTATATGCCCGACCTATGATGAGTTTGAGAGACTGTGTCGTTGCCTTCAGAAGAAAACAGTGAGCCAAATATTTGCTCTGCAACTTATGCAGGTTACATGTCAATTATAACCCTCTTTACAAAAGTTCGCCAACTGCTTCATGTGATTTCATAGTTGAATATGAGATATTAACCTCATCGAATATACATGCAATGCAATGCAGGTGCCACAAGTAACAGAGAAAGTTGCATTAACTGTTATAGAGTTCTATCCAACTCTTTTCTCGCTCGCAAGGGCGTACTCCATGCTTGTCAGTGTTCTCTTCTAATTTTCATTTTACTTTTCAAGTTATGACACTTACTCATTGTCATAACACTTGTGCATTGACATTTCTGTGAGCTAAAATTTTACCTTTATGATTTTAAAGGAAGGTGATATCCATGCCCAAGAGGAGATGTTGAAGAACAAGAGCAAGGTGATAAATGCAGGGGCTAGTAGGAACATCTTCAAGCTTGTCTGGGGTGATGGATGTCAAACCTCAGGGCCCAATTTGGACTAACCGACTTAACTGAGTACATCACCTCCTTGGTGATCTCGAGCCATATTTGCCCCTTATGCTCAGGTATTCAATTGCAAGGTTTATTCTGAAGGCAAATGTTCCAATTGAACACTGATATTTTGGAGCATGTAGTCGCCATGGAAGTGTCTGAAAGTGCCTCCCTGCTGTGGTCTCCAGGTTGCACAAGATGCAATGTTTTTGGGATGAGATGTGCAGTGTTTTATTATGTACTACATCTGTCGACTTCTCCTCGCTTGCGTTTTGAGATGTACTATCTTGTTATCTTGTCGGGCTTTTTTTTCTCCGTTTACACGGGAAATTGGCCGGATAACATTGCCAGCCGGATGTTTAACTAGTGTGCACATCTTTGCTTGGGCCGTTGAGCTTCTTATGTTGCCACGCCAGTAATGTAGCCTCGGAATTAAGTAATAATACGATGAAAATGTATGTGTGTGATCTGTAGAAATTACTGACAGCAGTACAAGCTACTACCATTGTTTTGCTGCACTGATATATTTGTTGAGCGTGGCGGAGCATGTATGGCATTGAGATATCGCCTCGCATCTTGTCATGTAATCAAACTAGCAGGTACCCCCGTGCCTTCGCACGGGGCGGCAGATGCGCTCAAAATTACAAATCAGTCTAACAACACTTTGGTTTAATCTGTTACTTCCAGAATGGAGCTGAACCTGCAGGTGAACACATGTAGCTCTGGTTAAGAGTATCGAAGATGGAGAAGGTTCTGCCTTTAAAAAAAAAAAAAAAGAGGGGGAAGATTACCCGTTACCTTAAGCTGAGATCGTAGCAGCCGCATAGGGTGGCACAGGAGTATGGCGGCGGGGGCGCGCTGGCGAGATTGTGGCGGTGGCGCCGCAGTTCACGGTCGATTGCGGTCGTCGGCGCACATGGAGGCGGGGCAGACCGAGGCGGAGCGGTGGCTGCCCAGGCGAGCGCGGCTGCCGGCGTCGGAAGGGCAGGGAAGATGCTATGGCGGTGACCGAGACAGCGTAATCTGCGGCAGCGTTGAAGGTCGCGGCGGACGGTGATGGTGGATATTGATGAGGGCGCGACGGCTTTGGCTGTCCAGGCGAGAGCGTGCAGGGCGAAGACAGTGGCGGCGAGGGCCCGGCGGAGCGCCGCGACGGCGGAGGCATGCGAACAGGCGACGCAAGCGGAGGGAGGAAGGTTTGCCTTTTTCTTTCGTTGGAGGCCTGGATCTGGTTTTCAGGTGGAGGCAGGAAGCCTCGAGGACGTCCTTTTTTTTTTTGTTTGAGCCGGTGCGAGCACTGGAGATGGAGAGGCACAGCGGGAGGGGTCTAGAAGGTGCTTGAGACGTGGACAGCCACGGTGTTGAGGCCATTGATCGGACAACTGCGTATGTGTTGCTGTGCTTGGAACAGTATATGCTACAGTGATTTGTGAGAGGCCTCCGGGTCACCAACTTTATATGTATAATAATAATAATAATTGTATTGTATAGATCAGTAAGTAACAGACATAAAAGCTAATCGCCTCTTTGGCTTAAGTAAAATTGAACAGCTTCAAATAGAAGATGAAAGAGCACAAAAGTTCGGTTTTTCAATTGAATGAAGCGATTCAGATTTCAGCAAAGTTAAAGAGGTCAAATGAACTTTTTTTCTTTTGTTTTTTATTTGATATAAAAAAAGGCTTAGGGTTGGTTTGAACATTGGGCCTGAAGCGTGAGCCCAAATAGGCCAGGCCTGCTATACGTTGGAGTGAATGATTTTGTTTTTTTGACAGCAACAGTGAATGAACTTTGATCCTTCTCTGAGAAAGCTCAGCATCGTCATCAAAACTTCTAAGATTTAAGAAAAAAAAATTCCAAAACCCGACCGCAAACTGCAAACCCCCTCGAATAACCCCGCAATGGCGGGCTCTTCCTCCATCCCGCTCCGCAACCCCAAACCCTAGCTTCGCCCACCGATTCCCGAATCCCCGATCCAGCTATCTGCCTCGGCTCCTCCACGGCCGTGCTCGAATACTCCGTGCGATCACGATGCGACCGCCGCCGAAGAAACCCAAGGAAGCAGTGCCGGTGCCGAAGCAACTCAAGGTGCATAACCCGGAGAATGAGCCCCTCTCTCGTTTCTTCCTGGAGAAGTGGCGGGCGATGATGCAGGAACCGGACGGGCTCTCGCCGAACAAGTACCTCGCCGTCGCCAAGGCCAACAGCAGCCTCTGCGCCTCCAAGGAGCCAATCCGGACCCTCAAGGACTTCGCGAAAGTCAAGTAACTATGCTTTTCTGATTTTTTTTTTTTCTATGAAAACCCCCGTCCCCAGTGCAAATTGGAATGCCGCAGTTGAGGCTACCGTTTGATAGATTTTGTTTCGTTCCAAGTGGATGCCTTGTTTTGGCGAGGATGTTTCATTTCGAGCCGATATTACAGAGAAATCGTGGTTGAAGGCTCGTTTCTGCTTACTCCCAACGGTTGGATACATTAAGACGAATGAATTGGTTTGTCATTTGCCGTATAGACATGTTTATTTCACTAATTGGTATTTGGGGGGTATATCCGTGGTTTCTAACAGCTGTCTACTGTTAGACATGCGAATTTGTTTGTAGTTTTGGCATCTAGTCAAGTAGGTCTGTTCATCTAGCTAATCGGAAGCAAGGGCTCGTTCCCAATTCTGGCTGACTTCAACATCTCTGGAACTCGCTGGTTATTTTTAATGTAACATTGCATATTTGAGCCTGCACTGTTCAGTTACTATGTAAGGTTTGTTAGGCTGCTATGTGTACATTGTGATTTCTCACCCCAAACATAATCCATTAGAAACAAGAAACCACCATTTCTTATTAAATTCAGTTACTATGTAAGGTCTGCTAGGCTGCTAGTATGTGTACATTGTGATTTCTCACACCATCATTTCTTGTTAAATTTGGTTTTCTTTTTCAACCTAATGTTATCTTATAGGTGAGGGTCTGACTTCTGAGATGGTTTATTTATCCCTTATGTTGTGTTAGTTTTGCTTTTATCTTAAGGCTTTTTTTTTCAGTGTAGTGTTGCATCTTAAAGTGTATCTTTATTGTGTTTTACTATTGTTGTCAGTGGTGTGGGACGATGGCTCATACAACATATGAAAAGTTTCTTTGCAGAGTCGAGTCCTGATTTATCTCCTGCAAAAGGTAGCGCATCACTATTTCTATGGTTGACTGAGAGTTCTTTAAAAGCCCTCTTTTTCTGAATCATGTCATTTGTTGTTATAGGAAAGAAATCAAAAGGGGCAAAAAGTTATTTGCCAAGGAAGAATACTGCTGCTTATGCCATACTAATAACACTCCTTAGGTATGATTTCTTTGTGGTATATACTATATATGTTGTCTACGAAAGACAACTATATTTTTAGTAGGGAGGTTGAATGTTGATGTTTATTCACAGGGGGCAGGCGAAGAGATACCTAAGTTTTCAAGAAAATTATTTAAGATAATTGATAATATAATAATGGAATTTTCCTATAGGGCAAATGCTAACGGGAAAGATTTTATGATGAAACAAGAGCTTATTGATGCTGCTGAAGCCAGTGGATTGTCACGAGATGCGATTGGGTACTCTTTCTCAGCGCATTCCTGCTGTTTTGGTACTCCTGCTATGTTCGACGTGTTACTAAGTAGCTACTTTTGATTTTAACCAGTCCAAATAAAAGTAAAGCAAAACAGAGTTACGGGAAGGACTGGTACACTGGTTGGAGCTGCATGAAGACACTGCTAGATAAACGACTTGTCACCAAGTGGAGTAACCCAGCAAAGTGTGTGGGTCCTATACAGTCCTTCTACAGTTCTTAATTTTTTTTTTGGCAAAGTAATTCTTGAATATACAAAATATTGCACATAAATCCTCATGGTATAAGTAAATTTAGAGAAACAAACCCCACAGATTTTATTTCTATAAGTACGAATTTCATAGGTATATCTTTTGGCTCTGCAATTTGCTGCTGCATTACACAGCATCATGGCATCAATGCTAGCATTACACTGTTAAAACGATCTTTAAAGAATCCACCAGATTTGCTCCCAAGGGCTAGAGACATTATCACATCAATATTTTTTCTTATTTGTTAGGAGGAAACTCAATACACTAGTACAATAAAAGTTTTTGTATAATAGCAGATAAATTGGCCATTTCATATTAGATTTTGCTGTGGGCATTCAGAAGCCCAATGATCTCTTTCCTTCTGCAAATGGTATTGGAAGATTTTACTTAAGGTTAACTACAGTATAACATTAACTCTATCATGGGTTAGTGGACCTATAAATGCTGCAATAGGTGCAACACTGGCATGATTCTTAGACGGTTAGACCTACCATCTTTTTTGTCATAAAAATTGGATCCCAATGTTTTTTTTTTAATTTTGTGTCCACTTTTTATCATGTGTAGTAGTTGGTGCACATTATGTATCTGCTTTGGTTTTTGTTATAAGGCATCCACATTCTTTTGAGATGCTAAACATTGGTTGGAGCTGACTAGGTGAGTTTTGTAGGTTTGCTCTAACTCAAGAAGGGGAAGGCACTGCGCGTGAATGTCTTTCACGGTCTGGATTAGATGATTCTCACAACACATCTGCTATGAATCCTTCTGTTGCCAGGCAGAGTCCTGGTCTTGTCGGCGGCAGTTCTCTGACAAAAAAGAAGAGCACTTGCCACCGTCAAGTTCAAGCCACTGTAAGGACTACCTTTTTTCAAATCTTCTTTTGTTTCCCGTGCTAACAATAAGATTCATACACATACCATTTCATAGATTCTTCTGTATGTTTAGGTATGATGAAAGACATAAAAACATGCTCTGATAGTCTTCTTCAGTTATTATTTGATGAAGTTTTCCGTTTTTATGTTCTAGCCTTCTGTCTTTGTCCTTCTCTGACAGAAACAAAAGTACTTTTCAGTTTTCAAACATCAATAGCGGATCGATGTTTAACTATCAAAATATTACTTCAAAGCATGGTCTTTCATATATTTAGTATTTAGTCTACATACTTACATGCTTCGGCAGAATATTATAGCTACAACAATCCTTGTTCCCTTATTCTAGTCTCAGCTTGTTTCGGCTTATTCTCTCTCACAGAATACTAGTAATCAGCCAAAATCAGCCGGCTTATAAACCAGCTGAACAGATGTAATAGTATTTTGTGAGAGAGAATAAGCCGAAACTAGCTAAGACTAGAACAAGGGAACAGGGAATTAATTTCGGTTCTTTAAAATCTTTTTTTTGTCCATGTGAGCTATATGTATTCCCTGAGATTAAACATTTTACAATTTATAAGTGTTTTTCTAACTTTTTTAATTACAAATTCCTTAATAAAATGATACCTCTCATCGAATATGTGACCGTAGATTTACTTGCATTCGTGATTTAAATATACTGTTTACACAGTTGATATAATTTCAGCTGGTATTTCAATGTCTTGGCATATATTTTTTCATAATTGTAGATTTACAATGCATTCATAACTTAACGTTTCTCTATCATGCATAGAATCACGGAGAAATCATTTGCTGTGATTCAGATTTAGAAGAGCCATGTGGAAAGAACACTCCCCTAAAAGGTTTCAATTGTTTTTCTAATCATATCGCATAAGTTTTCATAGAGTTATGCTTACTTTTTTGTTCCACTGCTCTATACTTATTCTGGACAAAACTGAAAACATGCAATCCTGTTCTATGGATATCACTACGTTTTCTATTTAGATTGTACAAAAATATTGAAACATTAGTGTCATTCCCTACCAGTTTCCCTGGTTGATACCTGTACTTCAATGCAGGCAAGGAGCCTATTACTAGTTGTGGACTGCCAGATTTTCCTCTCCCATTCCAAGGAACACCCAAGCTGCAATCTTCTACAATGGTATGCTTGACTTTTGATGGAGAAACTTTCTCAATGAACTTTTTCCCCCTTAAAATTTTCAATTCAGACATACTGTTATTCTGCATCTGCTGCTGCTAGGGTTCTGCTAAGCTAGCTATGCCACCTCGTCAAGCGAATGAAAACTTTCTTGAAGCTTATGAAATTATTCTGATATTGGATGATCGTGAAAAATTCGGGTCTGTATCATCATACCCTACTCTCACAAAGAAATTTTGTATCTACTTTTGTATGTTTGTAGTTATCTTTGATCTTTAGGTGGGATATCTCATTTAATGCATGATATTAAAAGAAAAATGGCCCTCTGCTGTTCATTTTCCATAATTTGTTCAAATTATCGTGAGGAAGGTTACCTTATGCAATATTTGTAACTTTGATACAAGTTTCATTTGTTATGACTGGTCTGATTTACCATTCTACTCCCTCCATTCCAAATTATAAGATGTTTTTGCTTTTCTACATACATTCCTTTTACTGTGCATCTAGACATAGCATATATCTAAGTGCATAGGAAAAGTCATGAATCTAGAGAAGCTGAAATGTCTTATAATTTGGAACGGAAGGTGTATTTGTACTAAAAAGTAATATATGACTTGACTTCCATATGTTCATAGACTATTAGAGAAAAAATGATGTTTTGTTACTTTTTTAAAGTAATCTTGTTATGACTGCTGTGCATTGCTTTTTGTTGGAATTCAATATGTTTTCTCTGCATGGAATTGGTTCTCATGTATTTTATTTGTGTAGTTGGATGTGTCATCATTGGGATTTAATGTGTTTTTCATGGAATCGGGTTCTCATGTTTGTTATCTGTCTGTGCAGGTCTCGTTCAACAAAAGTTGCTGATAACATTCGTTCACAGAGCCATTTTGCTGTAGAGGTTTGTTAGGATCAGAGTTTGCACATTCCTCTATATCATGTCCTACTTTCTCTCTGCTGTAGAAATGAAAATGGGGGCATAGTTATACTGATTAGGGATATCTCATATATGAGGCCCAGAGCTTGACACACAATTTCATTTGCCAGTACATTTTCCCACTTGTATGTTTATGCCTCTATTACATAGTTTGTTTCAAAATATGCCATTGGACTATTGGAGTCCTAATTCCTTCAGTCAAGGATCTTTGAGAAAATATTAAAAAACTATTAGAAATTAAATGAAAAAAAGGGAAAATGACATAATATACAGTGAAATTTTGGTAGAAGTAAGAAGATAACTTGGTTGATATTTTTGTCTGTTTCAACCTCTCATGCTCACAGCCTACAGTGTTTGCTTCCTTGTGCTCAAGGTGGCAGGTGGCATCAATGTCTAATGTCACAATGTGGACAGTGTTGCAAGTCATTGGATTATTTTTTTATATAAATGTCTAGAATTTATCCTCTTGGATATAGTTTTTGTTCTTTTTTAACATAAGAAAGGTTTGAGATGTTTTATTGATTCGTTTGTGTAATGTGCCAGAGAAAGTGGTGTTGATTCTTCAGTTTGAACCTTGTTGTTCAGGTTAGACAGTTACCTGTGGGAGATGGTATTTGGATTGCCCGTCATAAGGAACATCACACAGAGTATATTCTTGATTTCATTGTTGAAAGGAAAGAGGTTATGGATTTAGATGGCTCTATTGAAGACAACCGATATAGAGATCAGAAATTCAGGATGCAGGTGACTTCTGAACTTGCATTTGCTTCTGCTGTTGTTATAACTTATAAACCTTGAACCTTCACTTCCTTTTCCTTATTTGTACATTTAGCTGATGACACTCATCCTACTATTATTTCCTTTTTATTCTTTTATTTATACCTTTTCCCTTTCTGTTGGTGTCTCATGTTGGTGTTATCTCTAGCCTACCCCAACTTTCAAGGACTGAAAGGCTTTGCTGTTGCTGTCTTTTTGTTGGTGAATTACCTATGCTGCAATTAGATTGATGTGTAAAATCATGTGTATTTGGTGCCATGATTCTAATATGTGGCAGCCATTCAAGGACTACAATGTCCTACATTTTGAACCTAAAGAACTGTCGAATTTGATAAGGAGTGCTCCAATTTGAGTTGCATCTTTGCACCTGTCGGATGTGAGGATTTCATTGGCCAGTCCAATATGTCCCATTCTAACCTTTCACTGAGGTTATATTTATTCGTTTGTTATCTAGCATATATTGTTAATGTTAGCCACAGCTTGACACAGTTCTTTCATTTGTTATCCTTCGTAGAAATGCGGGCTGAGGAAGTTGATATATCTTGTTGAAGGTGATCCAAACCGTGCACCGCAGAGGGTTAAAACAGCGTATGTACACTGCTCAAGTCACTTGATCGATCAATATTATGCTGACATACATTTTTCCCTTAGTTTAC
Source organism: Bothriochloa decipiens (assembly GCA_023333625.1). Classification (NCBI taxonomy): domain Eukaryota; kingdom Viridiplantae; phylum Streptophyta; class Magnoliopsida; order Poales; family Poaceae; genus Bothriochloa; species Bothriochloa decipiens. Next base: position 59,981,147 of record CM041634.1, read on the forward strand.
ACCTTGTTACAGTTATTCTTCCCACTAATATGTGATGTCTATATTTGTTAACTATGGAATATAATATTTTGGGCATAAGTTGTATGGTTTTTTAATTTCTCTGCCATTTATTTTCAGTTGTTTCACCACTGAGGTTCATGATGGATTTGATGTTCAGAGAACTACTGGGATTGCTGATACTCAGAGGAGATATATTGATCTTACACATTCAGTAATAGCATACTATGATGCAAATTTCTCAATTGTTGGTAAAACTTCTCGTGTTTGCCCAACCTATGATGAGTTTAAGAGGAAGTGTTGTGACCTTAAGAAGAAAACAGTGAGTCACATATTTGCCCTTCAGCTTATGCAGGTAACTTAGCAATACTTAAAGAAAGTTAGCCAGCTGATTCATTTGATGTCATAGTTAAATGCAAATTTGTTGTGAACGAATATAAATATGATGCAGGTGCCGCAAGTAACAGAAGAAGCTGCACAAGCTGTTGTAGAGCTCTATCCAACCATTTTCTTACTGGCAAAGGCATACTCTATACTTGTAAGTTCACAATAGTTACTCATGTTCGGAACAAATGCCTAGTAGTAGTACATTCCATGCCCTTTGTGTTACAGTGCTATTGTGCCTCTGTAAAATACTTGTAACACATCTGTGAACCAGAGCTGACATTGGCAATGTTGTAGGATGGTGATGTCCCTGCACAAGAGATGATGTTAAAGAACAAGAACGAGCTGGTAAATGCAGGAGCAAGCCGAAACATATTTCGCCTTGTCTGGGGTGATGGACGAAATACTCCGGACTCAGTTTCGGACTAACTGAACTTTTCCTGGCTTACGTGTCACCGTCTTGGTGATCTTGGCGCCATCTTTTGTATAGCTCACTAGCTGGCTCTGCTATCTCCGAGATTTAGCCGCAAGGCTCCCATGTTCTCGACCAAATGATTGCCGTAGAACAACAGTTAAAAGATCTCGGATGATGTAGTCACTAGGAAATCATAACATTAGTTCGCGTCGTGTTTAGAGTACTCTGCTGTGCAGCGGTGGTGTCGTGGTTGTACATTATGGGATTGCATGCCGGACGACTCTTCACTCTTGGATTATATGGTGGGGGGTTCATAAATATCGCTTACTCGGTTGTCTGGATTATGTGCCGTCTGAAGCTATACCTCGGGGCTTTGTTTGATTGTTGGTCGACAGGTTAGCATAAATATCGCAGTGTACCTACAGGGTACGGGTTCACTTCATCATGCATGTGCTGATAACAATAATCCGTGGTCGGTGTTTGATGCCTGTTTGGCCATCTTTGGCTGAGAGGCCCTCCTCTCCTACAATCATCATGTAAACAGAATGTTGTTTTGGTAGCTTTTGATTCGAGCGTGAATCTCACGTCCACTTGGGATGAGCGGGTTGCTGCCATGCCATTCGTCTTGGTGCAGTGAAAGGCACCAGAAAGCGGAAAGGACAGTCGCCGCTTGATGCTGGAAGTGTAGCAAGGACCCTGTGGCTGTGGCTGGCAAGGTCGGGCAACGGATGGATGCTACGTCATCGACTGATACATAATACGGCGGTGCACCAGAGTCAGGTTCCATTCCTGTATGTTATCCCTCTTGCAGCCGTAAGCAGTGCGTAAGAATTCCTGGTCCTTGATCCGTTCCAATTCCCAACCAGCATAATCATAATAAATTAGCATAGCATAAAATGTTCAGTTATTGATAATACAATTGCCAATCTAGTCTGCACGCCTTTTCATGGAGTGCTACTCCTAGAATGGTCGCTAGCAAAACGGTAGCATGGACACTGGACGGCGGCTTTGAATGAATAGCAATAACGGAACCAGAAAACAAAAACAGAATCGCGCTCTTGTCAAAAATAAATAAATAAATAAACAGATCGCGCGCGAACGCCATACCACAGTACTAGCACACACCCTACCATACCGGGCGGCGGCATATACCGCTTTGGCGAGTGGCTTCAGGCAGACGCAGGCGTCCGGCGTCGCGACACCGGGGATAGAGAGGTAGACGACGCCCGCCGCTGTCTGCTGATCCACGCCGCGCCACGAGTCCATCCATCCCAAGCGCGCGACGCCAGCAGCCAGCCAGAACAAAAGGATGGCTTGGCAGCTGGTGGCGTCCGTCCAAACCATCGCGAGAGCCGCTTGCGCTTGTCGCCGCGCCGCGCCCGAACCAAACCCCACACACCACACGGCCAACCCATCCAAACTCGTCCGGGCACGCAGGGTTCGCTTCCATTTGTTCGTTCGTATCCGGTTGTTTGCTGCTGGCGTGCGTTGCGTCGTCCATGCATCAGTCAGAAGCGTCCAAGGGCAGGGCAGCGTAGGACAAGGCGCAAGGCGGGCGCGGGGACGAGAACAAGCCAGCGGTCGCGGTCGGAGGGCAGACAATCAATGCAAGCGGCCGAGGTCAGGTCAGGTGGGGAGGCGTGGTGATGAGAATGAGATGGCTGGCCGTGGCCGTGGCCGTGGCCGATGGGCGCAGGCTAGCGCAAGGGTCCAAGGACGAAATGGCCGCGTGTGATGCGTCCAAACTTCAAGGCATCGGTTTCCGGGTGCCGACGACGCCTAAAGCCCCAAAGCCAAAAGCAAGCACCGCGACAAGGCGCAAGGCGCCACGGTACGGGCCAACTCGCGTGCACGCCTGCTGCTAATCCCTAGTACTACAGTACTCTCTTCCCACCACTAGTTGCTTGCTCCGGCCGGCCCATACCCATCCATCCATATCGGCCTGGATGGACCTGCTCCCGCCTAATCGTAACTCTGTCTCGTTCTGTTCGCTTCTGTCTTGTTCTGTTCGCTCCGTTTGGCCTGGCTCCCTAGCTTTGCTAGCTGGCCTAGTCTAGTCTAGTCTCTAGCTTAGGCTTAGCAAGGTTCATCATGAACATCCATACGATCCGTCCCTTGTGTAAATGATGTGCGTGTGATGCGTGTTCCTTCCTCGCCAAGCGTTCTACTGTAGCTTGTTTGTGTGTCTCTGCGGCTCTGCCTGCTCTTCACCGGAGAATGATTGATCTTGGACGGACGGGCAGGACGCCGGCCGTCGACGGGTGCAGAGCAGAGTCATTCATTGCTCGGATGGATGCATGATGGACCTTGTCCTTGTGCATGACATGGTGCCAGCCCTACGCATGCATCGCGAGCTGCCAAAAGCATGCACGGCTGAGAACGAAAATTTTATATAGGGGTGTCTTAAATAGCTCCTCCCTAAAGGCTCTTTCAGAGGAATCGGAAGCATTTCAGATGTGCCATGATTTGTAGTCTCTAAAACCGTTTCGGTTCTTTCTATTTTTCATTAAAAAAAAATCCAGATGGCTCCTTCTGTTAAACTGTTTGGTAGGACTTCTCGTCGAAACCGGAGCAGGAGAAGCCCTACCAAACGAAACGGTGTTTACACTAATAAGTTTATCAGCATGGAATCCGAACAGTTGCAAACATATTCTGTCTGCAATCTATGGAGATCATCAGACAAATAGACTAGCTTGGTCTCACTCGCCTAGTTTCAGCCCATCAGTCACGCTAATGCTATATCCTATCACTATCTTATTGCTCGTATGTAGTGGGTAGTTGCTTCATCAATACTAATCCTAACACAACGACCTAGCTTCTATACTACTTATGAAATTAATCATGGTACCAAGGTTATTATAAGCCGCGGCTGCCGTTGCTGCCGGCCCCGAAATTATCCTAACCGCGCAGGAGAACAGACAAGGCGGCAATCTATCTATCTGCCTTAAGCCGCCAATACAGAAAACAAACTAATGAAAAGAATCGTGGCATGAATGAAGAATTAAGCAAGATCAGAGCTAGCGGCACGTAGCTTCTTGATGATGCCTTGTCTTTCCTTCCTGCTTGGGAGAAAAATCCAAGATCCTGGTTTGGTCCCGACGACGACACGCGATGCTTTGGACGACCAGACACCTGCGATGAGGACAAGATTACACCGCACCCCATGTGGTCAAAATCAGACACCTCACCTGCGCACAGACGACGACTTCTCTGGAGGGAAACTGCAGAAAAAAACGGTGGGCATTAAGACCAAAGTAGTCTCGGAAGAATGCTCCCCGGCCAGGTCAAGGAAGCTATAACACCGATAATTAAGTTAACCTGCTGATAATAAGGATTCAATGCATGTGCGGAACAGATGTTAACCTGGAAACCAGACGGCCGGAGTGGGACTGTGGGACGATCGACGACGCGTTCGATCTTGTTGCGGCGTGGCGTCCAGATGTCGCTAGCCCAAAACCAACCTGCATGCCGCGCGCTGGCCCCCCTGGTCGCTGGTCGGTGCGCGCATGCGTGCGTGGCTCGTGCTCGTGCTCGTGGCTCTACCATGCACCACGAATCCATCGATGGGAGATGAAGCGCGCGGTGGATATTATAATTATTTATATTTATTTATAGGGCATTGGAGCATAATTTATTTATTTATTTATTTATTTATTTATAGAAATTAAGAACATAAACAAGCTAGTATTTTTTACGAGAGAAAAATACTGTTGAATGGCTGGCTGGTTTGGCTGATAAGTTCAAACGAACAGGCTGATAGCAGGAGTGCTTACTACGTAATGATTCCCCCACGTCTCATGCGTGTGTGTTGTCCCAACAATTTCTTCCAGTACTAGTAATATTTTGTCGCTTTAATATAATCAATCAATTCTGCAAAAATCTGGACCACACGACTACTGTAGCTAGCTAGCGCGTTGTACTGCTACTAGTATGGAGTTTAGTTCTACGGCGACAAACAAATCGCAATTATGCATAATAAATGCACGAAAAGTAAATGGTTTAATCGCGGTACTGTGGTTCCAAAAGAATTAACTGCTCCATTGTACGTAAGTCTAGGCTTAGCTCCTGCAATAGTACGTAGTGAACACCATCTAGCTATGTACTTCAGCTTTTAATTCATTGATAGACCTTTTAGGTGTGGCGACGTGATGTTTTTTTTAAAGAATGTGAGTTGTTTGGTATCTTTTGTAAAAATAATTATGGATAATTAGATTATGTTTCTTTCATATACTGATATATGGGGAAAAAAAATGATGTGGATAATTTAGATTTGAGGGTTACCATAAGCTATTTTCAATAGTTGTGGAGTTGGGTACAAATACTTTATATTACTTTTCATGATGACATATTTGATTAACTTAGATGATCATTAGAGGATTATGTTAGGGTAATTATAAAATGGTAATGGTGGTTGGTAATTTAGATTAAAAGTTTAGGTGGTCTGGTGAATAATGATTAGTGTCTATCGAATATATTAATACATGTGTTTTTATTTTTTTATGAAAATCTCTATCATTAATTTATCTAATTTTATAGCAGTGTCTTATAATGTTCAACATGGAGGCCTTGTTGATACTTCTCCAATTTGTAAACAATTGTTAAAATGGAATCATGTGAAATTTTAGGAGTGATAGGGTTAAGGATGATAATCTTTTGCGCACTGCTCCCTAATGCATAATGCTAAATAATTAAAACACACTCGCTGTTTTCTGAAAGCAAGAAGAAAGTGACACAGTTAAGCAAGATAGTGAGAGGAAGGGGGGGAAAAAAACTTGGCCGAATCTATGTGTATAACCGATCTGATTCTTTTAAACCTAATCAAGGAACGCCGGAAATTTGATCAGAGCTTACTAACGTCCTTCTCCTACACCGGCCGCGGCGACTTTTGAGAGCAACGCACCGAGCAACAAGTCACGCTCGGTGCAAAACAGCACACGACACGGCACGACCGTCGACCGGCTCGATCGCTCCAAAATGTGTGTGTTTGTTTCCGTGGCACCAGACATGCACGTATAGCTATCGCGTCGGCTGGTTTCATTTGTACTACTCCAACACGAGAGCGACTGGCACAACTACGAGTCAAACGATTACGTATACACGGCCAACGTTTTGTGTTCACGGCTAACGCTTTGTGTTCACCATGCATCGATCGGTACGATACGAAATTGACTTTTAGCTTGTGCGGTCTACGTCGTGGGACCGGGACCTGTACGTGCGTGTTTTGGTTTTAGCACGCTGGCCTTTAATGGTTTTGTTTGTTTCCTAATGGATGTATGCTTTGGATTTGGACAGACAAAATAGGTTACATGCAAATTTTCTACAACTGTATGGTGCTCGTATTTCTACGGATTTCGTCCGTCTCAATCTCGAAATAAACTAACTTCCGCTTTTAGACAACCATTTGTCACCACACGCGGTCAAGAGTTAATTTATTCGATACTGGGTGGGTATAAGTCAAATTAAATTAGATGATGTGCAAGACAACCCAAACGGTCAAGCAGAGTGTCGAGCCCTCTGAAAAGTGGTTATTTTCTTCCAGACTTGTTTTGAGGAAACAAACTTGTTAACAATTGATTGGCACTAGCTAGAATTGGCCTATTTGGTAGGGATTATGGTCCAAGTTTATAAAGCTATTTTTTTTTTAGTTACACCTGCCAAACAACTTACCATTAGAAGTAGGGGCGGAGCTATATTAAATGTCGTGAAAAATACCTTATATAGTGATAAGTGACAAACTTTTACCGTTATATCATACAACATCCTTGCACTTACAAGTAAAGTGCACCTCCTTTGAGTTTATTCTAGATGATCCCATGTCTCTCAAAATTTGCTCTCACATACCTAAAAACCTTAACGGTGCTAAGAAAAAAAATAATAGTTTCTAACTCCCATCATTTACTAAAAAAGCTGTTTTACTGAATGTTTCTCCAAATCAACCTCACCGGTGAATCTGCTAGTGAAACCGAAGCAAAAGAAAGTTGTTTATTACGGAGTAGTAAAACTGAGTTGTACGGAACAGTCCCTTGATTACTCCATGCATTGGTGCTACGGGCAGAAAGAAAGGGTGATGAGTGGGAAAAGGTGAAAAACAGATCGCACGATATATGTAATTGTCCTGCTGCTGCCTGCTGGTACTGGTTATTGTACTACTCGCACGGAATACCAGCGCGTAAAGTACACCAAAGGCGGGCATTGCAGATTTGCAGCGAGCTGCCGCTGCGAGGCAGCGCCAGCGAAGGGGATGGGCATGCCAGCGGCAGGCACGCGCCGGCGGCGAACCGAGCCGACATGACAGCCAGGTGGATGGGCTGCGAGCAAGCAATCGGGACGGACTCGGACTCACATCATCACAGGAGGGACAGACACGGCGCGGCAGGCAGGCAGGTCGCCGCACGACGTCGTCCGCTTCCCAAAGCCAAAAGCCGCCTCAGCTACGCGACAGGCTCCTTTGAACGCCTTGCCGAGCTCGACGCCGACGGCTGCCTCTTGTCGTCGTCCTCCTCCCCCGGCTCTGGGATGGTCTGGACGCGGGACACCTCCCTTTGTTTCGTTTGGCTGGACGCACGCGCCCGCCCGCGTCGCGTTGCGCGTGTACGTATACCTATACCTGCCTGCCTGCTCTACGTCCTCTGCATTCATTCAGCTACGGCGCTCTGGTTCAGTGCTTCCATTCAGACGCGTCCGTCCGTTCGCCGAAGCATCTTGAACGATGCTGATATACTTGTCGGCCAATAATAAGTAAATAAATAAAAAGATCATTTTCTACACCAGTACTACCTCCGTTCCATCTGAAAAATAATGATACTACCATTTTTAAGTCCATTGAGTTATTTCTCAAGAACATTTGTGTACAAGAAACTACATTCACGGGAAAATATACTGACATTAACGACTTTTACGTATATAGATAGGTACCACCATCTGTCTCAATTATAAATCTAAGTTAAAATGAAAATTGCAGATCAATCTTATCCATCCCCCTTCAAGGCTCACCAGGTGGCCAGCAGTACATGTGAAACGTTGATCATGCCCCTCACCCTCTCCTTTGCTTGCTCGCCGAGCTCATGGTGTTTCCCCCTCTCTCCTGTTTCGACACAGAACTGACATGTAGGCCGATCAGCAAAGAACAAAACAAGAAATACGTGAGCTGAAATAAAATTTCATTTACCATGTCTCATGCTCATGATGTTGACATAACAAATGCAAGCGTTCACAACATCATGACTGTGATACAAAAGCATTACCGCCTTTGAAACTACATCATATCTATGTTGCTATTTTTTCTCCTGAGATGAGCTACTTTTGCTTGATGCTGATCTACGTCCAAGTGAAGTGGGTTGGATAATTGCAGAGGCACATCCACTCTCTTTGAAGATATAAATTCTCTTATGGCCATAGTGCATAAAGCAAAGTTAATTTAGGCAAACATCCAATTTACTTGCTGCTGTAGCATGGGTATGTCGTCATTATTACTAACCTGTATAAATGATGAATACTCAACCATCTTACTCTAACTAGATAGCAGGTAAAGGAGAGAGCGGAGGGCATAAGCGACACTTTGCATGTATTTCTAGCCATGTTGTAAGCTATGAAGGGGATGGACCAGATTAAGCTACAAATTAATTGTTTGAGGACTACAATGGATAAATTGAAAGTTTAAAGACTAAACTGAGCCTCAGAAACTAGTTTAAAGACTAAAATGACTATTTTACCGAGTTAGAGCTACCAATAAATCAAAACTAGGACCTTGCTATCATAAATAATATTTTCTTTGTGTATATCTATTTTGGCAGGAGTACAAGGTAGATTGATTTGGTAAAGAGCTATAATTGTGTCTATTTTCCATGCGTTTTTATTTTTTTTTCAAGGGCTTCCCCTCGGAGTTGTTCAACGGCATGCCAAACAAAACTAGTAAAACATAAAGATAGTACTACTACGCACTATAGCCATCGGAGGCGAGAGCACGGGGCAGGAAACAAACAAGCTGGGAATTTTGTTTTGTTGTGGCGCCGTTGTCGCGTTGCGGGCTCGGAGGAATAACCAGGGAGGCCTTATATTCCGGCGCTCGCCACACCGCGACAAGCCCCGTGGATGCCCGGATGGGCCTTTCCCTATTTTATTTATTTATTTTATACTATGACGACGAGACGCCAAAAGCTACTCCGTACACGTACCGGTGCGGCCGTGAGCAGCGCGGACTCAGATTGGGTGCCTTACCTTCGGCACGGCACAACGTAACGTGCGCCCTATATCCAACATTAAAACACCATCCAACGGCTGCCAGTTTTTTTCACAAGATATTTTAGTTTTCCTCTCTGAAAACTAGGCGGAGTGGCTGCTCATTCGCGCGCGCCGCGCTGGTTTTGGGCGGGCTGCGTGGATCCGCGCCCGCTGGACGCCGCCGACGCGAGCAATCCCGCGCCATCGACCCGAGTAGTCCTGCGCCGCCGCCCATCATCCGGAGGAGCCGAGCCGCTGACCTGCATTACCCCGACACTGGAACGTTGTTCAGCAGCGTCGCCTTGGCTCGGACCAAGCAGTCCTACGGCGACCCGAGCAGTCCAGTGTCGCCTTCTGTCGTCCGATGAGGTCGAACCGCCAAACTACATACATCGACGCTGGGACGCCATTCAGCAGCGTCGCCGCCAGCCGACACCGTCGACGAGCTCCGTGAGGACGCCTCTTCTCTGTCACATTCTTTGTATTTAGTGTTTACGTTCAGCAATTTTTTTATCTCACCTGAAATCAAACTAGTACTAGGAGCTCGTAGATGTTCATGTGTGATTTCCAATATTAAAAACGAATCTGCAGTATACAAACTTCAGAGATTACAGGGTATTGGGTAGTTTAGTATTTCAGTTCTACAGGGTATTGAATAGTTCAATATTTCAGTTCTTTCTATGGTACTAGTTCAGTAGTTCAGCACATGGATTTCAGATAGGCTAACTTATTTATTGCTTTAGAATTGATATGTTCATCCTTTTGGCAGAATTTGACAAGAAAAATTGAGCATTGTAAAAGGCAAATCTGGTTTATATGAAAGGCAATGGCAAAACTTGACAAGGGAACACCTCATGTTGGTTTGAGGTTTTGAAATCTAGATAAGCTTGGCTATTTTGGGTGGCATATGGAGGTCATACAGGCTTTGATGTGAGAAAAAGATATAGTAATCCAAGCAAATTTGATGGCAAGTTGACTTCATGCAGATTTGTTTGTTCCAATGAAGGTCATCGAAGGAAAGCTAACGGGAGCGTGTGACAAAGTGTTTCAGAGCTGAAACAAGAACAGGCTGCCAAGCACGAATGACAATTACATTGGAACGAGGGGAAGGAGATTATGAAGTCACTGATGTTGTCCTTGAACATAATCACCTCCTGCACTTGCCTGAAACTAGACACCTGATGGCATCATAAAGGAAAATTTCAGAACTACAGGCTTTTGAAATCGAGACCGCCGATGATTCTGGAATTAGGCCAAAAGCTACCCATGAGTTGGCTATCCGTCAAGTTGGAAGTCTAAGTCTCTTAAATTCCATAATTTGGCATATAAAGCTGCTGACTCTTTAGAATGTTGCTTTCTGATCGACAATGCTCTTGATTTCCTTTGCACACAAGTTGAAGATAAACTTAAAGTATCCAGCTGTGCTATGAATGAAAAACCAACAAATGAACAAGAAAATAATGACCCAAATGTGAACCAAAGAGATGATTTGCTTAGGGCTGCAAAACTGAAGAAAAAGGAGGTCCAGTCAAAAAATTCAAAGAGAAAGAAGGATTGGATGGATAAGTTTCGATACAAGGTAAAGCGCAAGCAAGCAAAATTTGCCATACCACCAAAAGCTGCCATACCACCAAAATCTGCCATACCAAAGAAAAAAGGAACAAAGGTATGTTGCAAACTTGCAATCCTACATATGTATGCATGCTGTTGTCATTCCAATCAAAACTAATTGGTTTAATTTTTATTTGTAGCCAAAAAACAAAAATGATGTCGTACATCGCCAAGTTGACTTGCAAAATGATGGCAGCAACAAAGATGAAAATCTGGAGTCTCAAGATTACAATGTCCTTGGCAATTTCAGCTCATAGCAGCTCCAAGTTGTGGCCAAGAAAACCTTCAATTCTAGTGTGCATAGGATGGTTAGATAGTATTTTTGACAGGGCTAACTATAGTCTTTTGAGGCCTAACTATCGTCTTTTGTGGCCTAACTATAGTCTTTTGTGGCCTAATTGTATGTCAGAAAATGGCCTATATAATTTCTGTAGAAGCATATATCACAACTTGCTGGGGCAAAAAAAACATGAAGGTGGTCTAATTGTATATCAGAAAATGGCTCTGCTTGAGTGCAAATCTCATGTATTTTTGTCTTCACTGAATGAGTACCTATTATGTCCTCTCTGAACACACATCAGTAGCATCAAATTGTTACATTTCAATTTCCAGATTTCAGTTCTTCACAAGGTCAACATAAGGTCTCTTGATTCATTATATAGACCAGTGCAATCTGACATGTTTACAGGAAGCATTTTGTAAACTAAAGCTAATTATATTAAGCATGGACTCTTCAGAACCCATTGCGTCAGCAACTCAGCATGCCTGCCCAGTCCATCTCCATGGAAGCAAGAACCTCGAAGATGGACCAGTGCACGAGCCATCAGCTGAACGGATCGAGATCTTGCTGCCTCCAGCTGTGCGGGCTCCCTCCATTTCCTAGGCCTCCTGAAGCATCCGGAGTCAACACGGCCCGACGCTGCCGCGACGTTTGAGTTCGACGAGCACGATGTGGTGTGGCTAGCGGGCGAGGGGCAGCACCAGCAGGACAGTTGGGCCGCCCCGCTAGCACCGGCGCTGAGCGGCGGAGGAGTGGCTGTGCCCGTGCCCGCGAGGGCGGTGATGTTGAGCACTGCGCCGAGGCAGTCGGAGCCGATGCGGGTGCCATGGACGAGGATGGCGGCAGGCGGGGGCGCTGAGACACAGACGCGGTGCGGGTGTCCAGTGGTGGCGCGAGGTGGGGATGCTAGCGACGAGCGGCGCGGGAGGCCAGCGGCGGCGGATTCACGGCGCACGGTGTGGGAGAAGGAAAAAAATCTCCTAGGAACGCCGGCAGCTATTGGATGGTGTTTCAACGTTGGAGATCAGGTCGCACGTTACGTTGTGCCATGCTGAAGGAAAGGCACCCAATCTGAGTCCGAGTAGCGCCTGGCCCAGGCCCTTGTCCTGCCCCGGAATAGCGAAAGACACTGCAGACGCATCCAATTTATTTTTCCTAGCACATTATCCATTTAAATACACGTCGAATGCATTTATATTTTTTTAGAGTTACACGCTCATAACATACACGCATATTCACCCCTAAAATACAGTTACGAGCACTCCGAAGGATTGAGAACCCGGCAGATCCGGAGATTTTCGAAGTCATCATTGGCGCATTGTTGTCGACGAGAACATCGCATTCAATGTATTTATGTGTTTCATTATTCACATAAAATTTTTGGCAGGCCCCACTTGGAGGCCTAGTAACCAAATTTAGGCATCCAGTAAAAAAGATTAACTTTAATAAAGCCCTTGATATAGCCAACAAATTTGGATGGACATTCAAATCCACCTGAAGACCAACAAACCAGGGGGCTCACCTTCATCCCTCATCCAATGGTTGTGGCAAATCCTAGGCTCACCTTCGTCCCTCATCCCATGGTTGCGGCAAATCCTCCCCCACACTTGCACGAAAGCATGGCCGCGCAACGCTCATGTGAACTTCGTTGCTCCCCACAACAAGCTACCTCTCCGCAGCCTCCTTCTCTGACTTCCTATCTCATGGCTTCAGTCATAGCAAGATCGGGCGCCACAACTCCATTTTTCCTCCCGTGCGGCTCAAATTCGGTGGACTGGAGGGATTGGGCAGCCAGATCCGTAGATAGGGACGATGGGCTCGGCGACGATTGGATCCACAACACAGCTCCCAACTATACACGCGGTTGGGGGTCACGTACTCGTGTCTAGTTAGGGAATGCGAAGAAAAAGGAAAGAAAAAGAGGGAGGAAAAGTCCCACTGATGGTGGATTTTATGTGTTAGTTGCTCAAATTTGAGGGCCTTCCCTTGGGCACCATGGTAGGGTTGCTCTTATGTCCCATTCGACTCAATGTGTGACCCCTGTGCCTCGTTTTATATACTACTTAGACCGGCCATAGTGTGTGTTTTTGGCACCTCAAAAACACTCTCTCTCCTCTTTTGGCACCGGTGCCACCCATTGTGGCTACCGGTGCCAAGTCCAGAAAAAGTTGATCCGGATCAACTAGCTGCCTCGGTGCCAAGTGAATAAAAAATGATATCTCCAAGCGGCCGTTGGTCCTGTAGGCCCCAGCCGGCTGTTGGTTGTGACCGTTGGCCTAGTAGCCGTTGCTGCTTGCACACACGCATATATATACATGTACACGAGCACACACTAGGCACATATCGAAAGCAAAACTTCAAAGATGGACCACTCTTCCTCTCCTAGCACAAATCCAGAAGCACCAAATCCAAACACACCAATTTACCCAAACTTCCAAACCTACAATCAGCAGCAACAATACCCAATGAACTATCCACCCATCAATTTGCATAGTCTGTACCAACAAAATATGAGCAATCCCTTTGGAGGACCACCAGGTTTCTAGCCCTTCTCTTTCCCACCACCAGCGTACCATGGAGGTTACCAAAGCAATGGTCCAGCATCTCCAATTGGATTGATGCCCTTCTATGGAGCTAGTGGTGGTAGCAACTCCAGGGGTGACGAGAGCAGCCCCATTGCTTCATCTTCTCCAGCATCCAGAGCCCCTCATATGGAGTCAACACCTGCTCAAAATCAAGAAGGCAGTGAGAGCAGCACAGATGACGGTGAAAAGCAAGGAGGTCGCAAGTGGTGGGTTAAAGGGGAGAATCTACGCCTAGTAAGTGCCTGGCTGAACAATTCTAATGATCCAATCGATGGCAATGGTAAGCCTCGAGATCGTTTTTAGAAGGAAATTGTAGCTGAATATAACAAGACTGCTCCCAAGCCGGAAAGAAGAACAACAAATCAGTGCAAAGAACACTGGCATAAGAATATGCCTAAGATTAACAAGTTCAATGGAGTCTACAATGATGTCAAGAATGCAAATGCTAGTGGTCAATCTGATGATCAGCTTATGGAGGAGGTTCGGGCAAAGTGGAAGAGAGTTATGAAGAAGAAACAACCATTCCCATTGGAACATTGGTGGGCAGCATTGAAGGGCCAACCTAAATGGCAGAGAACTTACTCATCTCAGGAAGTCCAAAAGAGGATTAAGCTGAATTCTTCTGGTGCTTACACCTCTTCTTCAGCTCAAGACACAGATGATGCATATGTTGAATCGCGCCGACCACAAGGGAGAGATGCAGCCAAATCTGAGAGAAACAAGAAAGGCAAAACAAAAGTATTCAGAAGCAAGTCTTTTTACAGAGGAAAGCATGCAGAAGTTCAATGAACTACAAGTAAGGAAGTCTTTGGCTGCTGAAAAAATGGCTGAAGCAGCATTAGCTCAAGCTGCAGTTGATGACAAGAATGCTGAAAATAACAAAGAGAGGAACAAGTTAGACAAACTTGGAACATATGTGTAGCTATATGCTAAGGACACTTCAAGGTTCGATGAGGATACTTTAGCCAGGCATAAACAAGTTTTAGATTTGCTAGCTATAGAGTTTGGTCTGTACAAGTAGCCTTCAATGAATTACAGCTTGGTCTGTACAAGTAGCCTTCAATGAATTACAGCTTGGTCTGTACAAGTAGCCTTCAATATTTATGTGTTTGTAGAAATAAATTATCTTGTAGTTTCCATATTATCTGTACTATCGATATTATCATGTACTGTCCTGTTATGTCAATTATAATGTTTTTATTATCACTGGAATCTAGCTGTTGTATCATGTGTATAATTTATTCCACTGGAATCTAGCTGCAGTTCCAATGTGGGAATCTAGCTGTTGCAGCACATTTGGATTTTAGTCATTTGAATGTAGTCGTTGGAAACTAGCTGTTGTAAAAAGCTGCAGTTTCAAGGTGGGAATCTATCTGCTGCAGCACATTTAGATTTAGTCATTTTAATATAGCCGTTAGAAACTAGCTGTTGTGAAGCTTTTCTCTATAAATGAAAGGTGATGCTCTCAGAACACTTTACACATTCAATCAGCAAGCACTCCTAGTGCAAGCACTTCACACAACCAACCAGCAAGCACTTCACACAACCAAGGGGCCGAGGGAATGGCAACAGATCCTGAAGAGCATGCAGGAATCACTCATGAAGAACCAGCAAATAGGATTAACATCCAGCAGTTCTTTTGGGAGTTTATGAATGATCCAGTGGAGGCTGAGATTGAGGCCAAGTTTCAAGGTCAGATTGAGGCTCAACTAGGAGGTACGTCCAATGACCATCGGCACTATCCTATAAGGCATATAGAAAGAAATCGGGAAGCTACTAGTGATAGGCTGTATGCAGACTATTTCTCAGAAAATCCAGTGTACAATGATGTTCAGTTTCGGCGTAGGTACCGTATGAGACGTCACCTATTTGAAAAAATTGTACATACCTTAAGTACTTGGTCTCCATACTTCTGTCAAAGGAATGATGCATTTGGGAAGATGGGCTTTTCAGCATTGCATAAATGCACAGTTGCTATGCGCATGTTAGCATATGGTACACCTGCTGACATGTGGGATGAAAATTTTAGAATAGGAGAAACCACAGTAATTGAGTGCATGAAAAAATTCTGCCAAGGTGTGATTGCAAATTTTGGTGAATAATACCTAAGGAGGCCTACTAGAGAAGATATTCATCGTCTACTGCATATAGGTGAAGCTCGTGGCTTTCCTGGTATGTTGGGGAGTCTAGATTGCATGCACTGGCAATGGAGGAACTGTCCAAAGGCATGGAGGGGGCAGTATACCCGCGGCGACATAAAACATCCTAGTGTCATGCTAGAAGCTGTTGGATCACATGATCTTTGGATATGGCATGCATTTTTTGGTGTTGCGTCCAACAATGACATCAACGTCCTAAATCAGTCACCTTTGTTCACTGAAGTACTTCAAGGAAGAGCCCCAGAAGTTCATTTCACGGTGAATAGAACTGAGTACAATATGGGTTATTACCTAGCAGATGGCATTTATCCAGAGTGGACGACATTTGTAAAAACAATACCCTTGCCTCAGTGTGAGAAAGACAAACTGTTTGCAGAGCATCAAAAGGGAGCAAGAAAAGATGTGAAGCGTGCTTTTGGTGTTTTGCAAGCTCGCTTTGCCATTATACGCAACCCATCACGTATGTGGCAAATGAACTCACTAAAATCATGTATGCATGTATTACACTGCATAACATGATTGTGGAAGATGAGAGGGATACTTTTAGAGTTCGCCGTGACGACAACTATGAGAGTGAATATGACCAGCCCAGCTCTTCATCGACAATGGCTGGATTTGGACACGGGCCTGTCCATGGATTTTCAACACTACTGGAGGTAGAAGAAGACATTACGAACCGAGATATACATCGTCAGCTAAAAGACGACCTAGTTGAGCATATATGGCAGCGATTTGGATATTAGTGTAGTATGTAATTTCTGGTTGTAATCTTAGTATTGTTGTAATTTCTGGTTGTAATATTTAGTATTGTCATTCTTCATTCGATGTAATAAATTATGATGCATGAACTATCTCAGACTTCCTATATGCATTATCATCGAGGCTTTACATGTACTGAAACTATATTTATTCAGCTTTGTTTGCTTCATATTTGATTCCTGAAACACGCACCTGAGGCTGAGCCGACTGACTACGAGTCAAGGCCATGCAGCGTGGATCTTGCTGGGAGGCCGGCGGCACGAATCATGGAGGCCCTCACGGTGTGCCTTGTGGCGGCCGCCGCGACTTTACTGGATGAGCTCCCGCGGCGTGCTTGGTCGCGACCCCCGCGGTGTGCCTGGACGTAGCCCCTGCGAAGATGGCTGGAGGCGCACCCCGCCCCTACGAAGATGGCTGGAGGCGCCCCCGCCGCGCGCCTGATGCGGGCGGGCCCTTGCGGCGTGGCTAGCGGCCGGGTCGACGGCGAGATGTCGCAACGAGATCCACCAGGAAGAAATGATTTCGATTCACGATTTCGAGGAGGGCCTTGATTTGGGGATGGAGAGATCGATTTGCATGGTTTGTGCGCGTTGATTTAGCGGGGACGGAGAGATCGATTTGGGCGGATTGAGCGAAGCTGGGAGAAGAAATGTCACTCGCGCCTGAAACGAATGAGAAGAAGGGGAATGGGGCTATGGCTGGGGTCCACGCACAGTACAAGCCATGGTGCCGACGTTGTAGAAAAGGCTGGAGTTCTGGCACCGGTACAGCTGGTGGGCCAAAAAAATTTTAGGCACCGTACACACTGTGGTCGGTCTTATAGAAAACATGCTGGTCAAACATTTTTTTTGCCTCGTATGAAATATTGACAATATTTATATCTAAATATTAGTATAAAAATAGACTCGACAATCTATCTAATAATCAGATTAGTTATGAACATAAACATTGATATTTTCGTGTGTATATCTAGTTAGAGTTAAATACTGGTTTGAAGTGATAACGATGGATAGAATGTGACGGAGGGGAGTAGGCGTTAGGAATCAGCGCCTCCTCGCCAAATTGCAACAAGATCCAGCCAGCGTCTGGAGTGGGAGTCAGAGTTAGAACCAGAAGAAACAAACAAGCAGAGCGGTTCCGGTTTTGTGCCGTAGCGAGCAGAGGGCGCGTCCCCGGCTGCGACTGCGAGTGCGTCCACGCAGATCACGGAGAATAGAAGGGGCCGGCAACGCACTCCCCCTCACAAATTCCTCGGCCGCTAGCAAGCGGAGCAGGTCCAGGTCGCGGTCGCGGTCGCGGCGAGGCAGAGAAGCCGAGGCCGGTGCGCGCGTGGCTTGGCGTGGCGTGGCCTGGCGCGCGCGGATGCGGGTGCGGACAAACGCCCCCGCCTTTTGTCGCCACCCAGCGTTGCACTGCACCCCAAAAAGTCCAAGCACACAGGCACACCAGCAGCAGCAGCAGCAGCAGCAGCCTCCTCTCCATCTCCCTCGTTTGCATTGCCTCGCTGGGGCCGGCGGTCGCTCACGGCGCCCCCTTCGTTCCGGTTCCGGCCTACCACCTACCCCATCAGGCCCTGCCCGTCTCCCTCCTCGCGGAAGCCTATAAACCCACCTGCCGCCGTCCTCTTCTCCCCTCCCTGTCTCGCCTCGCCTGCACTGCTGCCGGTGAGCGTAGTACTCCTACTATCTTCGTTACTGCTGCGGCTACGGCGCCTCTTCCAGTTCCAAAGGTTCCTCCCGAGGTGAGCAAGCATTTCTCCCTTCTCTTTTGTTCGCTTCTGCATGCAGAGTCAGCCATGGCGACGGCGGCGCTGTGCCTGTGCTCCTCCCTCTCTTCCTCTTCACGGTCGCCATGAGCAAGGATGCCACCATTGGCTGCACTCTGTAAATACAATAAAGCTCCGTCCGGTCCGGGTCCGGCCCGACTCCCTGCCGTCCCGCCCAGCTGCTGTGCCGGTGCCGCGCGTGATGAAAGAGTCCAGAAATAAATGGCGCCTCTGCTCTTGTTCTAAAAAAAAAAATGGCGCCTCTGCTCCCACCCAGTACCAAACCCAGTGATTTCCCTTTGTCCTCTTTCCCCACCCGGCCATACCCCCGGGCTTGTATTCTTCTTCCTCGAGCTATTCCATCTTGTTGCCACCTGCTTGGTCGTTTCGCCTTGGCGCTTTCCTCATCCTCTGCCTCGCCCTCTTCTTCGTGTCCATGTCCGGGTTCGCTACCGCAACGGCGCTACTGGCTGACGCTGGGGTGTGGACGTTCTGCGCTTCCATCCATTCCATTACTCGGCCCCAACCAAAGCTGGTCTGCTCCACTATTTATTATTATGGCTTCTCTTGATTTCTTGCTCTGTCTCCTTCATCACGCACCGCCCACCTCCCCCTCTTTTTCTCTCCATGCAGATGCAGATACAGCGCTGCCGCCGGCTTTGGCAGGTCGCCTCCGCCTACTCCCACTGACTTTACCTTCTTGGCTGCCCGCAGGCCGTGTCTGTCAGCGACGACCAAGAGAGGGAGAAGACAACCTCAGCACCATCATCCCACAGCTTCGTCGGCCATACCATTTCGGCGGTCGTATAAATCCACACCACCAAGCACACAAAGCTTAGAGCTTCGCTTGCTTCACGGGAAGTCGGGAAGAGCAAATTAAGCAGCAGCGGTGCTCGCGTCGCCGTCGCGTACTCGCGTGTGTTGCCACCACGACGAACGCAACGGCGAGGCAGGCAGGCTGCCTGATGGTCCAGGACGAAGGCTCCTCGTCGTCGGTCACATCGTCCCCGCTGCACAACTTCTCCACCATGCCGCTCCACGCATCCCCCGGCGGCGTCACGGCGGCCGCCGCGTCTCTGACGCCGCCGTGGCTGGCGAGGGAGCTCCGGTCCGACGAGCGCGGGCTCTGCCTCATCCACCTCCTCCTCAACTGCGCGGCCGCCGCGGGAGCGGGGCGGCTGGACGCCGCCAACGCGGCGCTCGAGCATATCGCGGCGCTGGCGTCCCCGGACGGCGACGCTATGCAGCGCGTCGCCGCCGCCTTCGCGGAGGCGCTGGCGCGGCGCGCGCTCCGTGCGTGGCCTGGGCTGTGCCGCGCGCTGCTTCTTCCTCGTGCGGGGCCCACGCCCGCCGAGATCGCCGTCGCGAAGCGTCACTTCCTCGACCTCTGCCCGTTCCTCCGCCTCGCGGGCGCCGCCGCCAACCAGTCGGTTCTTGAGGCCATGGAGTCGGAGAAGATCGTGCATGTCGTCGACCTCGGCGGCGCCGAAGCCACGCAGTGGCTTGAGTTGCTGCACCTGCTGGCGGCGCGGCCCGAGGGCCCGCCGCACCTCCGCCTCACCGCCGTGCACGAGCACAGGGACGTGCTCACGCAGACGGCCATGGTGCTCACCAAGGAGGCGGAGCGCCTGGACGTGCCGTTCCAGTTCAACCCCGTCGTGTCCCGGCTCGAGGCGCTGGACGTGGAGTCCCTCCGCGTGAAGACCGGCGAGGCGCTCGCCGTCACCTCCAGCCTGCAGCTGCACTGCCTCCTGGCCTCCGACGACGACAGCTCCGGCGGCAAGAACGGCTTCCACCAGAGCAGCAACGGCGGCAAAGGTGGGGACACGAACAACAAGCGGCAGCGGAGCCCCGAGTCCGGGGTGTCCCCGTCGACGTCGCGCGCGGACGCGTTCCTGGGCGCGCTGTGGGGTCTGTCGCCCAAGGTGGTGGTGGTGACCGAGCAGGAGGCGTCGCACAACGCGGCGCCGCTGACGGAGCGGTTCGTGGAGGCGCTCAACTACTACGCGGCGCTGTTCGACTGCCTCGAGTCGGCGGCGCCCCGCGGGTCGGTGGAGCGCGCGCGCGTCGAGCGCTGGCTCCTCGGTGAGGAGGTCAAGAACATCGTCGCGTGCGACGGCGCGGACCGCCGGGAGCGGCACGAGCGCCTGGACCGATGGGCGGCGCGGATGGAGGGCGCCGGGTTCGCACGCGTCCCGCTCAGCTACTACGCGCTGCTGCAGGCGCGGCGCGCGGCGCAGGGGCTCGGCTGCGACGGGTTCAAGGTGCGCGAGGAGAAGGGCGCCTTCTTCCTGTGCTGGCAGGACCGCGCCATCTTCTCCGTGTCCGCATGGCGTGGCCGCCGCTTCGACTGATGGACCAACGCGTCGGCGCCGGCCCCGGTGCCTCGACGGGCGGCGCGCCGTGGGCCGTGGCCTTCCCGTATTTGTGCGAAGGAGGCGGGCCGTCCGTCGTGGCGTTGGCGTCAGGTGGCCGTCACGCACGTTGGCTTTTCTTTTGGTCATTTTGTGTGTGTTGTGTTACTCCGTATCTAGTTAGATTCTAATCAGGTCAGATGGAATCGATGATGATGTGTTAGTTTTGTTCATAGTGTACCCCTCTGTCTCTCCATCCAGTTTGGATGGATGGAATGCATAAATCGTCTGCTAGGGACTCGATCGAGCCTGTTCGTTGGATCCGTCCATATATAGATCTGCTGGATAGTTTCTAGCTAAAATTAATCAATAAGGATCTAACTAGATATCATTAACAGGTAGAACTACTAACAGTTAGTTCAATGGTTGATTAAAAATATTGCTAATTGATGCTAATACTAGTTAATAACACCTTCAGCCATCAATCTAACCACTTGTTAAATAACCATCTACTAATAATTATAAGTTACGCCCTCTATCCAAATTATAAGTCGCTTTTTGGTTTATCCAATTTGTTATGTATCTAGACATATTATTATATCTAGATACATAGCAAAATAGATAAATCAAAAAGTTAAAGTGACTTACAATTATTTTAAATATGAGTGTATTATAGACTCGGACATTAATTGATACTGGTGTAAGCCATATGGTCTTCCTAAGATATACACATGGGAGTATAGCTTTTACTATGTACTCCGTTTTAAACTATAGTTTGTTTGACTCTTTTAATTCTAAATTTGACCACTTGTCTTATTCAAAATTATGCAAAAATATCATTTCTTTTATTATGGCTTTCTTTATTAACATAAATTCTACGAGAATGATTTAAATTTAACTATGTTTGTATATTTTTTTAAAAAATACGAATGGTCAAATTTAAGATAAAAAATTAAAGAACTATAATTTAAAATGAGAAGAATATGCAATAAAATTTATATGTATATATATATAAAAAAATATGGAATGACTTACAAATTGTGACCAAAAGAATAACTAACCATTAATAGGAATGGATCCAGACATAGTCTAAGAAAAGGGAAAATCCTTTTCTTTTCCCTATCTTGTATAGTGCTCCGTTTGATGGATGGATGGATGGATTAGATTTTCTTGATGCCTTTTTTTAGCTCATCCACTATGTTGTACTCCTTGCAAGAAAACGTGGCGTCGTTGTCGCTACACTTACATTTGGCAAAGTTAGCTAGTGCTCATACAACAACGTGAATCGACCTCTACGTAAAGGTAAGCATTTGGTGACTGGTGCGCGGCTGAGTGGAGACTGGAGAGGCATGTCGCCTACTCGCCGACTCTAGGCGTAAAGTCAGAGAGCTTCGTTGGGTGGATTGTTTGTGAAGCCTCTTCCGCCACATTGGCATGGAAGAAGAAAACTTGGTTATCCCATGCGTTGGACGCGCTGAAAAACCTCTGCATCCGCCATCTGGGAACCGATCGATTCAGCAGCTAGGACCTTCCGCTTGGAAAAACAAAAGAAACGTGGTGAGACAGCGTGGACTTGGACGAACCTGGCGAGGAATTTCAACGTGTCGGAGGAACCCGGCCGGCCAGAGGTCGCCTTGTCGGAACTTCCGTGGAACCATATCCTATGGCATCAGGTGTGACGTGTTAGGTGGGGTCGGTTCCCAAATTCCAAAAGGAAGAAGAGGCTGCTGGCTTTACCCCCCAGCATGGCATCACGCGTGACATGCATGAGCATCTGCTCTTTTCTACGCGACGACGATGACGATAAACTGGTCACTGGAGGGGAAACTATGCTGGCTGGCTCATCCCGTCGTCCACACCGCACGCGCTCGGCAGTCGTCTCGTCAAAGATGGATGGATTGAGGTCGGGGATTCGATTCGTTCGTCGGCATGGCGCACGGGCCCGCGGCCAAAAGAGCGGTGCTATTTCTGCGAAAAACATGGCAGGACGGAGAAGACTGTACCAGGTCCTAGAAATACCATCTCGCTCTTGTTACTAGTACCTCTTTCGACATGTGGCGAGGATTCCGCCGCCGCCTGCTTTCCCATGCCGGAAACTGCTGCTGCCGGCGACGCCGCCGTACGAACAGACAGAGTAGCGCCGTTTGTCCCGTCTGGGTTTTTCATTTTGCCGCCGGGCCGGAAGCCTGCTCCGACGACTCCAGGTCCAGTTGATTTGTTTTTTTTTTTTTTGAAAGGCCAGTTGATTTGTTTTGCTGATGTTCGGTGCAGCTAGCCGTTTCTGGCCTGCAGAAATGATTTCGGCCCATGAGAGATCTCTCCATAGGTTTTCAGCCCATTGAAGTGTGTTGCTTTTTTTATGAAAAAAAAAGTCCACTTTTCTTCACTCATTTTTTTGCGAAAGTCTGATTTTTCTTTCTGAACGGCAAAATCACCCTCAAAACCGCTTCATGCTGAATAAAATAAGGATGAGCTTTGTCCAACAACGATGGCTAGCTCGTTATAGCTAGCACGGGCGGCAGGCCCAATTGATCACGCAAGCTGCGATACGCTCCCTCCATAAAAAATGATAAGTGTGTTTTGGTATAAGAAAAGAATTAATAAATTTTACAAGCATAGGATACCAAGTTTATATGAATATAGTTTTGCATTCGAATCATCCTTGAGATAATATTGACTCTTTAAGAAATGAAAACTTATTGTAAGAGTAAGTAAAAGGCCAGAATCTATACTTTGCAAACTTTTCATGATTACCATTGATCGGAGAAAGCAGTACATACATTGTAGTAGGATCAGTTTGTTGGGTGGTTGGTGGAGGGTCTTTCACTCCTTATATTTTTCGTTTTTTATTTGTGCGAAGAACTTTATTGGTAATTTATGGATTTCCTTTTGTATCAACAGATGTTTATCGATCATGTTTTTCTGCTTAATGAAACACGGATTATATCATCCTCGGTCTAAAAAAAGGAAAATCTGCATTGTGCCAAACGAATTAATCCACTGAAAATGACGTGTGCCGTATGCCCATATACAGTACAATATCTCCCCACACGGACCGCGAGGTACCTGCTTCTATATCCAATTCCAATGCAAGATCTGCAGAGTGATACGATCGAGTATTTTTTAAAGATACTCAAACAGGAAGCCCTTCTGCGGCCTCACACTATCCACCATAGGCGGATGCAGCATCATGGCATGCCATGGCATATGCCATGGCTCACTGCCTGTGGGACCCCTCCCCCCCCCCCCGGTTCAGCAGCAGTGCATGGGTGAGGCAAGTCTTCGCTGTTTCTGGCTGCCCGCTTAGTGCAGCTAGTTTTCTATCCGCCAGCCCACAACTGCACCAGCCCAATCAGGCCCAAAGCTCGCTCAACCTTCAGCGTTCAGCCCACGATAACATCTGATCACATCTGATAACCTTCAGCGTTCAGCCCAAAGCTCGCTTCTTCTCCAGCACGACTGCACGAGTCGTGACGAGTCGACGATCACATCTGATCTGGCGACGCCGTCTCGCCCGACGATCCCGATTCTCGTTCCTTCGCGCCGTCCACAGTACTCCTCTCCGCGACTCCGCCAAGACTTGAGAATCCGCAGGAGGCAGCTGTGCCCAGTGCCGATGCCAACCGACGATGCTCCTTCCAGGGATGGCACCTCCGATCAACAGAAGGCAAAGAAAAGGACGGGTAATAAATTTGTGTTATTATTTATAGAATAATAAATTTCACCATCTGATTATTTGTTTTTGATCTTTTTGATTGTAGTTGTGACATTAAAGAGATTTTTTAACACAATTTCTAATTCAAGTGATGTTGTCACTAGTGCTGCACCCGTTCAGGAAACAATTAATGATGTTGCTGTTACGCCTGCACGGGATGAATCTGATAGTCGAGAACCAGAAACACAGACTCAAGCACAACCACAGCGAGGTGAAGAAATTGGTATTACAGAATTTAACCCTGAGCAGCATGTTATTGCAGATCCCGGTCTACGCATTCCGATTGAGAATTTTCATCCAAACATAAGAGATGAGGTCAAGAGAGCCTATTTATTGAAAGGACCGACACAACCGGTTGGTCATCCTTTTCCTCGCAAGCCTTGTGGTAGTGGCCGTAATACCACTCATAGGTCATTTGTTGAAGCATGGTATAAAAAGTATGATTGGATAGAATACAGTGTGGCCAAAGATTCCGCCTTTTGCTTTTACTGCTTTCTTTTTAAGGAAGATATTTCTGATGGTCATTTTGGTCATGACGTATTCACAAAAGTAGGCTTCGACTCTTGGAAGAATGCATACAAAATTTTGTCTTCCCATGTTGGTGCTGTTAACAGCCAACATAATATTGCAAGAAGAAAATGCGATGATTTTAAGAATACAAGATCTGCAATTGACACTAGGTTGAGAAATTACAGTAAAGAATCTGAGGTCAGATATAAAATCCGTTTGACTGCTGCTCTAGATTGTGCTAGATATCTCATTATGCAAGGTCATGCTTTTCGCGGTCATGATGAATCTTCTTCCTCTCTAAATAAGGAAAATTATTTAGAGTTGATTGATTGGTACAAAGATAAGAAAGAGGATGTTAGGGTCGCATTTGATGAGTTGTGCCCTGAAAATGCACAAATGCTTGCTCCGAGTATTCAAAAGGATCTTGCAAGATGTTGTGCACAGGAGGTCACCGAGGTTATCATGGGAGAGATTGGAAGTGGTCTTTTCTCTGTCTTGATTGATGAATCACGTGACATATCAATTAAAGAACAGATGGCCGTGATTGTTAGGTAAGTGGTTATGTGATTTTCATGTACAGATCATTTAATCATCCTATTGTTTCATTAACTAATATCATTTTATGTGATGTAGGTTTGTAAACAATAAAGGAAAGGTTATGGAGAGATTTTTGGGCTTAAAACATGTTAGGGAAACCACATCAGGTGCATTAAAGAGTGCTTTTATTGAGATGCTTGCTAGTCATGAATTGCCAATTGCTAGGTTACGAGGACAGGGATACGATGGAGCATCAAACATGAGAGGGGAATTCAATGGCTTGCAAAAACAAATTCGTGATGATAATCCATATGCATTCTATATTCATTGTTTTGCCCACCAGTTACAATTAGTAGTAGTGGCTATCAGTGAATGTTGTTCAGGCATTAAGGATTTTTTTGACCATGTCAATTTAATTGTGACCAACACTAGTGCATCTTGCAAGAGGAGGGATTTATTGATAGAGAAACATCGTGAAAATATTTTGACGGGATTGGACATTGGAGAGATTATTTCGGGCAGGGGCAAGAATCAGGACACTACTATTGTTAGACCAGGAGATACTAGGTGGGGCTCACACTATACTACATTGCTTCGTATTGAATCAATGTGGGATGCTATTATACCGGTATTGGTCTTTGTCAATGAAGAGAAGCGTCATGCCAATAATGCTGGAGGTCTAGTACATATAATGGAGAGTTTCAATTTCGTGTTCATCATGAAGCTGATGTTAAAATTGTTCCATATCACAAATGAGCTCTCACTTCTTCTGCAAAAGAAGGATCAGAATATTGTTCAAGCCATGTCATTGCTTATTGATGTGAAAGCAAGATTGGTTGAGTTGAGGAATAATGGCTGGGATGAATTTTTTACTGAAGTTAAAGGATTTTGTGAGTCAAAGCAGATTGAAATTCCAAATATGGAAGCACCAAGACCACGATGGGGCCGATCAAGGACAGAAAAAGGTATAATGATTACAAAAGGCCATCACTATCGTGTTGATACTTTCTATGCTGCTATTGATGCTATAATCACAGAGATGAATCATCGATTCAGTGAGGTTTCTACAGAGATACTTATATGTTTTTCTTGCCTCGATCCAAGGGATTCTTTCTCTAAGTTCAATGTGGAAAAGCTTATTCGACTCACTGAAATTTATGATGTTGATTTCTCCATTAGTGATCGTGCAGCTATAAAGGATCAACTTGAAACATTCATTCTCCATGTTAGGAGAGTTGATGATTTTAGAAGCTGTCTTGATCTTGGAACTTTAGCAGTGAAGATGGTGGAAACTGAAAGACATGTGGTCTTTCCGTTGGTTTATCGTCTCATTGAGCTGGCATTGCTTCTCCCAGTGGCAACGGCATCTGTGGAAAGAGCCTTCTCAGCTATGAATATTATCAAGACTGATTTGCGTAATAAAATAACTGATGATTGGCTCAATGATCTGATGATATGCTACACCGAGCGTGAGATATTTAAAGGAATAGATGACGAAAAGATTATGTGTCGATTTCAAGCCATTAAGAGGCGGAGAATGAATTTACCTCCGCCTACACGACGAAGTTAATGCTCAATTGGTAAGTTCATTCATATTATCTAATGTTTGACTTTGTTTTTTGAGCATCAATTATGAATTGTGATATGTCTTTGATTTCATATATTATTTAATTAAAACGTATCATTTTTATATTACTAGTACCGTATAAGGTATCAGTCAGTCAAAAGTGCGCCATAGCAGGATTTCGATCCTGGATCCGCCACTGCTATCCACCATAGCAAAAATCTTTTACGGCGCCAGATGGGCATCCAACGATGGCCAGTCTCCTCTTGGCATCTGTACGGTATATTTGGTTGTTATCGATCTCTGGTTGGATGAGTAAAAAATATCTGCCTCCACCCCAACTCTCTGTCCTCTTCCGGCTCCTCTACTCCTCGGTCTCTCTCTCTCTCGTATATATGGGAAACGCGAAGCAAGTTCGCCGACCGACAGGGCCTGCCCGCCTCCACGTACGTCGTCCCCGTGTTCTTCCCTTCCCGGGTGTGCAAAACCCTCCCCCGTTCATGTTTTAGTCAAAGTTGGTGATTCCTCTGTATATTAGTCATTACAACCCTTTGAGCAACATCTACATGCAGGCTGCAGCAACAAGCAAACTGGACACGTACTGCAAGTGACTGACGTCTCGTTGAGAACGGCCCATCACACGTACGCACGATGGCTTCCAGGCAGCCAGACGAGGATGCACAAGAAGGCGCGGCACCGTTAACGACGCCTCACGCCGACGAAGTCGTCGAGATCGTCCCTTCGGCGCCCCTCGAGACCAGGTGACCACCGTTCGCGCTCCGCCAGTACGCCGGCGGCTTCTGGTTGCCGGAGGCCACAGCGAAGGAGGGCTTGGCGGCGCTCCATTCCTGCTTCACGCCAAGGCCCACGGACGTGTTCCTCGCAAGCTTCCCCAAGTCCGGCACCACCTGGCTCAAAGCCCTCGCCTTCGCGACGCTGAAGCGGTCCACGCACCCGCCGTCCGACGGCGACCACCCGCTGCGGCACCGCAGCCCCTACGAGTGCGTCCGGTTCCTCGGCATCGAACTCAACGACACGAACAAGCACGAGTTCGAGGCGCTCCCGTCCCCGCGCGTGCTCGCCACGCACCTCCCCTACTCCCTGCTGCCCGGCAGCATCACCGGGGAGAGCTCAGGTTGCCGGATCGTGTACGTCTACCGGGAACCCAAGGACGTGCTGGTCTCATACTTGCTGTTCACGAGGAAGGTGGCGCTGGCGAGGGGAGTTGACGTCCGGTCGTTCACCGTCCAGGAGGCGGTGGAGCTGTTCTGCGGCGGCCGATGTCCGGGTGGTCCGCAGTGGCAGCACGTCCTCCAGTACTGGGAGGTGAGCGTGAGGAGGCCTGACAGGGTGCTGTTCCTTCGGTACGAGGAAATGTTGCTTGAGCCTGAGAGTCACGTCAGGAAGCTAGCGAAGTTCATGGGCTGTGAATTTTCTGAGGAAGAGGAGAAGGATGGGGTGGTGAGCGCCATCGTTGAGCTGTGTAGCTTGGGCAAGCTGAGGGGCGTGGAGGTGAACAGAAATGGCAGCACTCGGTTGGGGACTAAGAACGACAACTTCTTCAGGAAGGGAGTTGCTGAGGACTGGAGCAATCACATGACGCCGGAGATGGCGCAGAGGCTGGACAAGGTCGTTGAGGATGCATTGCAAGGGACTGGATTCACCTTTGCAATGTGAAACAAGCTTGGCTGATATACAATACATGGTTGCAAACAGCGTAATGTGAAGATCAACTAGTGTAATTGGTATTGTTGGTTGTAGAAATATTCTGGTCCTCAGTGATATAGAGGAAAAAGATGTGGGCTAGCTTCATCGATCATCATACAGGAAATTAATTCATGTACTGTACAACTCATTTATCGTTGTAACAACTCGTTACATCGAGGGTATAGATGCATATGTAAGTATTTGTATGCATTGCTATGTAATTATTACACTATAATAAAGTCGTGCGACATCAGATTATATATATATATATATTTATTTATTTATTTATCTTCTTTTCAACCTGAGAAAAAAAAAAAGCCTACCGATTTCCTATGCTTATAGGTCCTGTGATTGCTTCTCGTGCAAAGTCATGGCTGATGTGGTATGTGATGCTAGTTACACTATAGAATAGAAATGGAAGGACTCGGTTGGGGATGAAGTCATGGCTGATGTGGTATGTGATGCTACGTTACACTGAACCGCCTTAAAAATATTTTTGAAAGTTTCAATAGTTTTCCATTAGAGAGGAGGGAGGGCTTCCCCCTTCCTCTGGGCCCAGACGAAAAGATGGGCCCAGTGGTCTGGCCCAAGTTGTGCTGCAGGCCACACCACGAGACGGCGCGAGGCCATCTAAGCCGACGGCGACATGGCGTCCGACGACGACGACGACCTCACGAGATCCACAGCCGTACCGCCCCCCGGCTTCTGCTTTCTCACGCCAACCGCGAGAACGACTCCACGTCCGCGAACGCCTTATTCTCCGTCTCCAACTCTAGCAGCTGCTGCATTCGGGGAGGGAAACGCGGCCAGTTTGCCGGGCACCAACACAGCCAACGTCGCCGGCATCTTCTTTCCCGGTGCGTAAAATTTCTTTCCCTTTCCCGTCAATCTCTCCCCTCTCCCACTGCTCCGCGTATTGGAGACTCTCTGTGCGGATTGAAGGGCAGTAGATTCTGAAAACTCTGTTGGCCCGGATAGAAGGGCAGTACATTCTGAAAACTCTCGCTGCTACTGGGGGTTGGGGACATCTGCTTTTATAAGCATGAGGCATGAACATGAACCTTCCGGCAACGAACGGTCCATCCTACCTCGTAGTCGCGATTAGTTCGTAGTTGGGCTTCATGTGGTTGGACTTGCTAGTGGCTAGTGTATATTTCCTGCATATGAATTAGATTATCTCAACTTATTTGTTGTTGTGGATTAAGTTTTTTTCTATAAATATTTTCTTCAGTGGAATGGATGCTGGCATCGTTTGCTAGCTTTGGATCTGTTGTTTAGCTGCTTGTAAGCAAGAATTGTACTAGTCCCTATATTCTGGTTTAGATGGACAGTTGGGCTGTGAAGAAATTACCAGAGCCTTTATTCTGTTCTTCGTTTGATCTTGAGTCATGACAATTAGGATTTTTTTTTTCAGCTGTATGGGCAGGTGCTCTGCCGCTTTTTTTTTTTTCCACGATCGGGCCATTCACCTGTGTTTGGTGCTCTGCCACGCCCTCAGGCCTCAGCAGGTCAGCCCCTTGTTCTGACAGGCTTGCAATTCCAGCTGCATCTGGAGAAACGCGGGAAGTTCGCCGGCAGGCGACGGACCCTACCTCCACGTCGTCGCAGTGTGTTCTTGTTCATGCCTGGTGTGCATTATCCTTTCCGTTCCCCCCCTTCTTGTCACTCTCATCTGTCCCGCATTTGCCATTTGGAAGCTGGAGACACTTGATGCAGTTCCTGTAACGATCGGCTCAGCCTAGGCCAGGTGCGCAAAACCTCTTGCTTGCAGTTCCTGGAGACACATACTCATGTTGTTCAAATGGACAGCTGGGTTACCAAGAAATTCCCAGAAGTATACTTCACTGCTTGATGCTTGGCCTTCATTTAAGCTGGCTTGCCTACTTTGGACTTTGGAGCAATAATCCAATCTTTTGCAAGACTAGTGTTGTGCTTAATTTCCGAACACCTTCTAACCTTTATATCCTAGGACTAGGATAGCCTGAGCAGTTTGGGGGCACAGCCTTATTTCTTCCCAGGTACTGTACTTCTTAATGTACTTGGACCTGCCTGTAGTGTTGCTCCAGTGTTAGTGACTTGCAATGCAATCAATTTCAGTGGTGGTGTTCGCTGAATCATGTATGATAAGTTAGTGATGAATATGTGTGCCTTACCTTACCTCTGTTGCTGTTTTATATCTCAATCAAGTTAATTTCTCCCTGTTATCTACTTAACTTGAGATCAGATTTTCTCATAACATCCCTTTTGTGCACCCCCTTCTGCATGCAGGCTGCAACAAGTAACTGGACGCATACCGCAAGTGAAGTCTCTTTTGAGATAAAGCAGTTGGCCAGTAACACGATGGCTTTCAAGCAGTCAGAGGACGATGCACAAGAAGGTGCAACGCCGGTGACAATGCATCACGCCAACGTAGCCGAGATCATCCCTTCGCTGCCCCTGGAGACTAGGTGGCCACCATTCCGGCTTCGCCATTACGCCGGCTTTTGGTTGCTAGAGGCAAAAACACTGAAGATAGGCATCCCGGCCGTCCATTCCTGCTTCAAGCCGAGACCGACCGACGTGTTCCTTGCAAGCTTCCCCAAGTCTGGCACCACTTGGCTCAAGGCCCTCGCCTTCGCAATTCTGAAGCGTTCCACGCATCCGCCATGCGACGACGGCCATCCATTGCGCCATTGCAGCCCTCACGACATTGTCAAGTATCTTGAATTTGATTTCAACACAAGGGATGACTTTGAAGCGCTCCCTTCTTCACGCGTGCTGGCCACACACCTTCCCTACTCCTTGCTGCCTGACTGCATCAAAGGGGAGCGCTCAGGGTGTCGGATCGTGTACATCTGCCGGGAACCCAAGGATGCTCTAGTCTCCTTCTGGTTCTTCACAAGGAAGTTGGCGTCAGCGACATCGAGGGGACTTGATGCCCAGTCATTCACGATCCAACAAGCTTTGGAGCTGTTCTGCGAAGGCCGTTGTCCGGTCGGCCCACAGTGGCAGCATGTTCTCCAGTACTGGGAGGAGAGCCTGAGGAAGCCTGACAAGGTGTTGTTTCTTAGGTATGAGGATATGCTGCTTGAGCCAGAGAGTTACGTCAAGAAACTAGCAAAGTTCATGGGATGTGAATTTTCCAAGGAAGAGGATGAGGGAGGGGTGGTGAGCGCCATCGTGGAGCTGTGTAGCCTGCGCAAGTTGAAGGACATGGAGGTGAACAAAAATGGAAGCAGTAGGTTAGGGGCCAAGAATGAAAGCTTCCTCAGGAAGGGAGTTGTTGGGGATTGGAGCAACCACATGACGCCAGAGATGGCGCAGAGGCTGGACAAGGTCGTTGAGGATGCATTGCAAGGGACTGGATTCACCTTCTTGAGCACAATGTGAACAACTCTTGACTCATATACAGTACCTGGTTGCAAACTGCATAATGTCAAAAGATCAAATAGTTTTATTGGTATTATATTGTTGGAAAAAATTACATAATCCAATTTCTATTATATCCCACTCTTGTGCCCTGATGAATTACTGGGCAGGGTTATATACTGATGAAGAAAAGGAGGCCATTCAAGCTGGGGTCGACCTGATGATGAGGATTGCGCTGAGGCTTCTGAACAAAAATGCAAGACCTGGAGAGGCGCCGTTGCTGGAGGGACGTCCTGAGGACCAGCAGGAAGACTGATCACTGTGCAGCGTTCTACTCCATTGATCTGGTTGATGCCTTCCCCTGGGTAAACTTTTGGGTGATCAGCAGTCTTATGGTTGCAGCTTAATATCCTACTCATGTCTGCGTAGCTACACTTTGGAACTTAGTTCTTGCTGGTGGATGAGCTTCATAAAAAACTGTCAAACTCATCTGAATATGAGCTGCTACTGTCTGGATGTGTAATAGGAGTAGCTTTGATACCCTGTTTTTTCTGATTCCTGTCTGTACACTCAAACTGCTGCATGTATTTCCGTTATCTTGGTAATGGAAATGGGGTTTCTCCCTCGCTTCAAAAAAAAAAAAAATTTGTTGGTTGCAGAAATACTCTGTGCTATGTCATAAAAATAGTATGCATTACCATGTCAAGTACACCATAATAAAGTCGCGTCATCAGATTTTATATTAATCTTCTTTTCAACCTGAGACAAAAAAAAAAAAACGCTTACCGATTTCCTGTGCTTATATGGGCTGATTCAGGCATTCATTGTCGTGCTTGGTGGGATGGTCCTGTTTGCTTGCTTCTCATGCAAAGTTGTTCGGTGCTGTGAGCATTCGCTCATGTGCTGCACTGCAAAGTCTTTCATCGGCTCCATTTTTCTTCACTAAACTCTCTCTGTCCTCTGTCAAGTCAACTGTTGTTGGTGTTGGATATACCTCCACAAACTATCAAACTGGACATTTCGACACCTTCAACTATTGAAACCGGTTGTTTCTCCTTTTTTATGGTTTTTAAGTCGGTTTAGCATGATGTAGTGTCACATTAACCACAGTCAGGAGAGTCAAATAGGCTTCAATGAAAATGTTACATAAATAAAAGGTTAAAAATCTTCCTAAATATATTTTGAAAATATATGGAAGTTTAAGCCTCAAAATCTAGTTTAATATTATAAAATTCATAGGAACATCATTTTAGCTAAGAAAATATTAAATGATTTCACATTTCTTCTAAAATCATGATCTATACTACATTGGAATTATTTGGGCCTCATATGGTCTCATTCCTTTGGTGCTAACCTCTGCGCATCACTATAATATAATATGATTTTTATAAAAAGAAATCCGAAATTCATTCATATTTTACTACACTATCAACAACAACAACCAAGCCTGTCAGTCCCAAGCAAGTTGGGGTAGGCTAGATTTGAGACCCAACAAACCACCCTCGGTCACGGTTCAGGCACGTCGATAGCTAATTTCCAAGCACTCCTATTCAGACACAGATCTCTAGGTATATCCCATTCTTTTAAATCTTTTTTTATTGCCTCCTCCTATGTCAACTTTGGCCTTCCTCTGCCTCTCCTCACATTATTATCTTGACTTAGAACTCCATAATGCACTGGTGCCTCTGGAGGTCTCCTTTAGACATGGCCAAACCACCTCAACCGATGTTGGACAAGCTTCTCTTCGATAGGTGCTACCCCTAGGCGATCACGAATATCATCATTCCGCACTCGGTCCATCCTCGTGTGACCACAAATCCAACGCAACATACGCATTTCTGAAACACTCAGTTGTTGAACATGTCTTCTCTTTGTGGGCCAGCATTCTGCTCCGTACAGCATGGCGGGTCTAATCGCTGTTCTATAAAACTTGCCTTTTAGCTTTTGTGGTATCCTCTTGTCACAGAGAATGCCAGAAGCTTGGCGCCACTTTATCCACCCAGCTTGGATTCTATGGCTGACGTTCGTATCAATATCTCCATCCCTCTGTAGCATCGATCCCAGATACCGAAAGGTATCTTTCCTAGGCACTACTTGACCTCCCAGACTCACGTCTCCCTCCTCCTGTGCAGCAGTGTCAAAGTCGCATCTCATGTATTCGGTTTTAGTTCTGCTTACTCTAAAACCTTTAGACTCAAGGGTCTGCCGCCACAACTCTAGTTTCCTATTTACCCTCGCTCGGCTTTCATCAACTAACACTACATCATCGGCGAACAGCATACACCAAGGGATATCCCCTTGGATGTCCCTTGTAACCTCATCCATTACTAAGGCAAAGAGATATGGGCTCAAGGCAGACCCTTGATGAAGCCCAATCTTAATCGAGAAGTAGTCTGTGTTACCATCATTTGTTCAAACACTAGTCACAGCATTGTTATACATGTCCTTGATGAGGGTAACATATTTTGCTGAGACTTTATGCTTGTCCAAAGCCCACCACATAACATTCCTTGGTATCTTATCGTAAGCCTTCTCCAAATCAATAAAAACCATGTGTAGGTCCTTCTTCTGTTCTCTAAACCGCTCCATAACTTGTCTTATTAAGAAGATTGCTTCTATGGTTGACCTTCCAGGCATGAAACCAAATTGGTTCATGGATATCCGCGTTGTTCCTCGCAAGTAACGCTCTATGACTCTCTCCCATAGCTTCATGGTGTGGCTCATCAACTTGATTCCCCGATAATTAGTACAACTTTGGATGTCTCCCTTGTTCTTGTAGATTGGTACCAATATGCTTCTTCTTCACTCCTCAGGCATCTTGTTCGATCAGAAAATATTGTTGAACACCTTGGTTAGCCATACTATAGCTATATCCCCGAGACATCTCCACACCTTGATTGGAATACCATCAGGGCCCATTGCTTTACCCCCTTTTATCCTTTTTAGGGCTTCTCTGATCTTCGATTCTTAGATCCGCCGCACGAAGCGCCTATTGGTGTCATCAAACGAGTCGTCCAACTGGACGGTGGTGTTCTCACTCTCACCATTGAAAAGCTTATCGAAATACTCTCGCCATCTATGTCTAATCTCATCCTCCTTCACCAAGAGCTGCTCCCTCTCATCTTTAATGCACTTGACTTGGTTGAAGTCTCTTGTCTTCCTATCACGAGCCCTAGCCATCCTATAGATGTCCTTCTCTCCTTCCTTCGTACTCAAACGTTGGTATAGACCCTCGTATGCCTGTCCCTTTGCTTCGCTCACTGCTCGTTTTGCAGCCTTCTTTGCCACCTTGTACTTCTCTATGTTGTCGGCACACCTGTCATGGTACAAGCACTTATAGCATTCCTTCTTTTCCTTAATAGTCTTTTGCACATCTTCATTCCACCACCAAGTGTCTTTTGAATCGCCTCTACCCCCTTTGGTCACTCCAAGCACTTCTGAAGCAACCTTCCTAACGCAAGTTGCCATCTTCTCCCACATGTCGTTTGCATCCCCTTCATCCTGCCAAGGGCCCTCTTCAATAACTCTTTCCTTGAAGACCTTTGTTGTCTCACCTTCTAATTTCCACCACTTTGTTCTTGCAATCTTAGGTTGTTTAACCCTATAGGCTTGCACTAGAAAGCAGAAATCAGCCACCAACAACTTGTGTTGAGATACTACGCACTCTCCAGGTAACACCTTACAATCGAAGCATGCCCGTTTATCCCTCCTCCTTGTAAGGACAAAGTCGATCTGGCTAGAGTGATGGCCGCTACTAAAGGTCACTAAATGAGACTGCTTCTTCCTAAAGAAAGTGTTGGCTAACATGAGATCAAAGGCTACAGCAAAGTCTAAGACTTCCTCTCCTTTCTGGTTTCTACTGCCAAAACCGAAACCTCCATGAACTGCCTCATAACCTACCCTTGACGTACCTACATGACTATTAAGATCCCCTCCTATAAAGAGCTTCTCGCTATTAGGTACAGCTCTAACCAAGTCATCTAAATCTTCCCAGAAAAGCCTTTTAGCGCTCTCATCCTGGCCTACTTGGGGGGCATACGCACTAATTACGTTTAAGACCATATCGCTAATGACGAGCTTAACTAAGATGATCCTATCCCCTTGTCTTCTCACCTCCACCACACCATCCTTAAGGCTCTTATCAATCAAAACTCCTACTCTATTTCTATTGGAAGATGTCCCTGTGTACCAAAGCTTGAAGCCGGTGTTGTCCACCTCCTTCGCCTTCTGCCCCTTCCATTTAGTCTGTTGGACACACAAGATATTTACTCGCCTCCTAACCGCTGTATCAACTAACTCTCTTAACTTACCCGTGAGGGACCCTACGTTCCAGCTACCTATACGAATCCTAGTGGGTTCGACTAGCTTCCTTACCCTTCGCACCCGTCGCTGATGCGAAGACCCTTGCTCATTTTTCACCACACCCGAGCGCCGATGTGGCGCGCCACTAAGGATGCGACGTCCCGATCCTTGCTCTCTTGACACCGTGCCCAGATCACGACACGGCGCGTCACGGGGGTGACGACCCAGCCCTTGCTCATTTGTCACCATACCCGGGATCCGACATGGCGCGTCGCTAAGAGGGTTACGCCCCAACGGGGGTCTATTTGGTCTCATCTCCATAAGAAAGGCTGGTTTTGACGTCTGGCTCGCCACACCTAAACACAACCCTCCTCCTTTACCCGGGCTTGGGACCGGCTATGTTGAGACGACTCAAGAAAGTCTTCCAGTCAACATAGGCGAAGTTAATATTTTACTACACTATAAGACAAAAATTATGTGAATTTTTATAAAATTAAACCCAATCTTAGGAGTTATTTTTGTATCTCTTTTTTTTGATAAAAGTCTATTTAACCCTTTGAATTATCAACATAGTCCGGCTTCTCTCTCATGGCTGATGTGGCATCATATAGGATATATGATGTTTTTTAGAAAAAGTAATATTTATTCTGGTCTATGCAAATGACTTCTGATGTGGTGCTACGTTATACTAAACTGCCATAAGAATTATTTTTATATAAAAGAAAACATAATGGGTTTCAATAGTTTTCCATCGGAGTCAAGGACAAATCATTCCGCAAACCGCATGGCAGCCCAGACGAAAAGATGGGCCCAGTGGTCTGGCCCAAGTTGTGTTGCAGGCCACACCACACGGACACGACGGCCGAGGCGGACGGAAAAGGGCCAAAAGAGGGAAGCTGAGCTGTCGGTGTAGGCCTGTGGGTGTGGGGTACACGTACACACAGCGGCGGCCATCTAGCCGACGGCGACATGGCGTCCGACGACCTCACGAGATCCTGCCTTCTCCTCTCTCACGCCGACCGCGAGAGCGACTCCGCGCCCGCGGACGCCTTCTTCTCTGTCTCCAACTCTAGGAGCTGCTGCATTCGGGGAGGGAAACGCGGCCAGTTTGCCGGGCACCAACACAGCCAACGTCGCCGGCATCTTCTTTCCCGGTGCGTAAAATTTCTTTCCCTTTCCCGTCAATCTCTCCCCTCTCCCACTGCTCCGCGTATTGGAGACTCTCTGTGCGAATTGAAGGGCAGTAGATTCTTAAAACTCTGTTGGCCCGGATAGAAGGGCCGTACATTCTGAAAACTCTCGCTGCTACTTGGGGTTGGGGACACTTGATTTTATAAGCATGAGGCATGAACATGAACCTTCCGGCAACGAACGGTCCAGCCTACTTCTCGTAGTCGCGATTAGTTCATAGCTGCGCTTCATGTGGTTGGACTTGCTAGTGGCCAGTGTATATTTCCTGCATATGAATTAGATTATCTCAACGTATTTGTGGTTGTGGATTAAGTTTTTTTCTATAAATGTTTTCTTCAGTGGAATGGATGCTATGGTATCGTTTGCTAGCTTTGGATCTGTTAGAACTGTATGGAGTCTAGAAGGTTTCAAGTATGAGGAAGAGTGTACAGAATAAAATTAAGTCGTGACGAAGGAACAAACATAGAGGTTACTGGTCGAACGTATTATTCTGAACTAGAGTCAAGTCAGTGGATAGAATAGCAGGCGCAGTTACAGTATCTCATTAGTTGTTTAGCTGCTTGCAAGCAAGAATTGTACTAGTCCCTATATTCTGGTTTAGATGGACAGTTGGGCTGTGAAGAAATTACCAGAGCCTTTATTCTGTTCTTCGTTTGATCTTGAGTCATGACAATTAGGATTTTTTTTTTCAGCTGATGGGCAGGTGCTCTGCCGCTTTTTTTTTCCACTATCGGGCCATTCACCTGTGTTTGGTGCTCTGCCACTTCATTAAGTAGATAGCTAAAGCAATATTTACAGGAGGTTAGCAATTAGGATTTTTTTTTTGTGTGTGACTTGCTTGCCTTCGATATTAGCCGGCCGAGGCCTCAGCAACAACGAGATCGTACACGCACGTCGGAGTTACATGCCACATCTCCGATCGATGCGAACTCGAAACTTGTCTAGCTAACAAGTGAGCTACCTTATTACAACTTCTACTAACAAAAGAGAAAGTAAACTCTTGGAAGGCAAGGCTAAGTTCAATTTCCTGCAAAATATGATGAATGGCTGAGCGCTGAGTCTCCTTCTGCCATGCTGCACAAGCTGAAGACAATCTGTTTCCAGGGCCACTCGTTGCTGTTAGAATATAATTATAACAGCCCATATTGGGCTTACGGCTCATTGGCCTTGTACTTCTAGCTTGACTTGTATTAGTACCACATTGTAACCTGTACATGTACTGCAAGTCTTCCTGTCTCTGATACCATGTAAAGAACACCGCACACCACAATAGGTGTCAACCCGGCTTTGTCGACCCGGAGGCTCCCGACCACGTCTGTCTCCTGCAAAAGTCCTTGTATGGGCTCAAGTAGGCGCCTAGGGCGTGGCACCAGCGGTTCTCCGGCTTCATCCGACGGATCGGTTTTACTACTTCGACCTCCGACCCGTCCCTCTTTGTTTACAAAGAAGGTGCCGACATCGCCTACTTGCTGCTCTACGTTGACGACATCGTCCTGACTGCCTCGTCGCCTCAGCTTCTTCATCGCCTCACCGAGCT
Organism: Bothriochloa decipiens; assembly: GCA_023333625.1. Taxonomy (NCBI): domain Eukaryota; kingdom Viridiplantae; phylum Streptophyta; class Magnoliopsida; order Poales; family Poaceae; genus Bothriochloa; species Bothriochloa decipiens. The sequence goes on from CM041634.1 coordinate 60,020,087, forward strand.
ACTCCACTCCGAGTTCGCCATGACAGATCTCGGGGACCTTCATCACTTCCTCGGGATCTCTGTCACACGTTCTACTGATGGCCTCTTCCTGTCTTAGCGCCAGTACGCTGTGGACCTGCTCCAATGCGCCGGCATGGCTGAGTGTCATTCTACGGCGACTCCTGTTGACACTCACGCCAAGCTCTCTGCTACGGACGACGTTCGGTGGCGGATGTCTCTCAGTACCGCAGCCTCGCAGGAGCTCTACAGTATCTCACGCTGACTCGTCCGGACCTCGCCTATGCAGTTCAGCAGGTTTTCCTCTTCATGCACGACCCGCGAGAGCCTCATCTTGCGATGCTCAAGCGTGTCCTACGGTACGTCAAGGGCACCCTGTCCACCGGGCTTCACATCGGCACAGGCAGCATCACCAGCTTGACTGCCTACTCTGATGCCGATTGGGCTGGTTGTCCAGACTCTCGGCGCTCCACTTCAGGTTACTGTGTCTTCCTCGGCGACAACTTAGTCTCTTGGTCCTCCAAACGACAAACTACGGTTTCTCGTTTGAGTGCGGAGGCTGAGTATCGTGCTGTTGCGCACGCTGTGGCTGAGACTTGTTGGCTTCGTCAGCTACTTCAGGAGCTCCACGCACCCATATCTTCGGCGACGATCGTCTACTGCGACAATATTAGTACTGTCTATATGACCGCCAATCCATTTCATCATCGTCGCACGAAGCATATTGAGATAGATATTCACTTCGTCCGTGAGAAGGTTGCTTTGGGACAGGTTCGGGTGCTACATGTTCCATCGTCTCATCAGTTCGCGGACATTATGACCAAAGGGTTACCTGTACAATTATTCAGTGACTTTAGGTCCAGTCTTTGTGTTCGTGACACTCCCGCTTAGACTGAGGGAGGGTGTTAGAATATAATTATAACAGCCCATATTGGGCTTATGGCCCATTGGCCTTGTACTTCTAGCCTAACTTGTATTAGTACCACATTGTAACTTGTACATGTACTGCAAGTCTTCCTGGTTATGTATATGAAAGGTCACCCCCCTATTGTGGTGTGCGGTGTTCTTTACAGTTGCTGCCCCAGGTGAACAGCAAACCTTAGACTGTCTCTGCAAGCTAAAGCCTCCATAGAGCACACATCCAACCCGTTGTCATGCCAGGTTGCACGGGCGGCTCTTAAGGTTCCCTGATCATCTCTGACTACACATGCCAAAGCCCCTTGATTTGAATCAGGAAAGAATTCTGCATCAGTGTTTATTTTCACCCAACCCGACTTGGGCTTCTTCCACTTTGTGATTTGATGTTCAGTTGATTTCAGGCCTAGGTGATGACCCAGCTGCCAAAGATCAAAAGCCGTGTCTCTTGCCCAGATCACAGCCTGTGAACTGTCATAGACAATTCTCCATGACGTCCTTGTTTCTCATTGTCCACAACGCCCACATTCCACACATTATTACAGCCTGATCCCGCCGCGGACAGAGCTCGGACATAAGATCAGCAGCCCAGATTACAGGGTTTAGATGAGGAAATTTCACTCCTTTTGCCATCTTAGCCTGATGCAGAATTATTTAGCCCCGTGCAATCCAATAAGACATTCTTATGGATCTTCACATACCTTACAGAAGGAAACCGGCTCCCCATGTCTTCTGCAAAGAATTTGTCTGTTTGGCAAGAATTCATGTAACACTCGCCACCAGAATACTCTAACCTTGGGGGGAACATCCAGCTTCCACAACTTCTTCCAGAAACCATCACTTGACGAACTCGGCTGTTGGGAAGCTAAAGTCTCTGTCTTTCTTCTATATAACAGTCTGTAATCTGATCGGACTGTATATAGCCCACAGTTCTCCAAGTCCCATGCCCAGAAGTCAGCTTCCCCCTGCCCCAATGGTTGTCTCAGAACTGCCACTGCATCAATCAGTAGGAACAACACTCGGATCAGCTGCTCATTCCAGGTGCCATCGTCTAGTAGCAGATCAGAAACCACGGTTGGAAACGCTTCCTGTCTTGGCGTGATCGGCCGGCCACCAAAATGATTGGCAATCCACGGTCACCCCAAATTTCAGTTGTGGTTCCATCTGATACTCCTTTAATCAGTCCATGTTCTAGAGCTTCTCGGCCTGCAAGGATTGCGCACCAAGCCCGACTGGCGTGGTTCTTCCTAGTAGCCCGCATAAAAACTGTGTCAGGCCCTTCAACACCCTTGCACACAAGGATTCTGGTCTAGATATTAGTCGCCAACCTTGCTTACCAAGCATTGCTAGGTTAAAGCTTCGTAAGTCCCTGAAACCCATGCCGCCTTTGCATTTGGGTTCAGTTAAGCGCTCCCAAGACATCCAGTGCATATGACAGTTGTCAGCTGAGCTCCCCCACCAGTAGTTCGCCATTGCCGTCTTTATCTTCTTGCATGTATGGACCGTCAGCAGGAAACAACTCATGGGATATGTTTGTGCCCACTGCCAAGTAACAAAAATTGCAGCCAAGCTCTATTCATCTTACTTGAGAAAGGTTCAGATTGGTAGCTCGCTTGTGAGACTTTTGTGCCTTATGCCAAACTGCTCAGACAGGTTAAGAAATGGGTAAATCTAGCTCAGAATAACCTGATGCTTGACCTTGGTTTGAGTTGGCTTGCGTATTTTGGAGCACTAATCCAATCATGAGCAAGAGTAGTATTGTGCACAACTTCTGAACACATTTAAAGTCTGAGCAGTTTGTAGTTGGCCTTTTTCCTGCGTACCTCTTAATGTGATTTGGAGATGTAGTATTACTCCACCGTTTTGCAGTGCAATCAATTTCTTAGGTAATGTTCATTGAATGATTCCTGATCAGATGGTGATAACTTGTGCACCATCATCTTTTAGTGTAACTTGGTTTCTCTGTTACCTATATCGTTACTTCTCACTGTTAACTTAAAATTGACATAAGGTTTTCCTCATTCAATCCTTTCTGTGCACCCTCGTCCCCATCCAGGCTGCAGGAAGCAACTGGACTGGACACACACCACTAGTGACCTCACGTTTGAGATTCACCAATAGGACAATGGCTTCTAGGCACTCAGAGAACAATGCACAAGAAGGAGCAACACTGTTGACGACTCCTCACACCGACATTGCCATGATCATCCCTTCTTTACCCCTTGAGACCAGGTGGCCAACACTCTCAGTCTGCTAGTATGCTAGCTTTTGGCTGGCCGAGGTAACATTGAAGGAAGGAGTTCCACTCGTCCATTCGTGCTTCGAGCCAAGGCCCACCGACGTATTCCTTGCCAGCTTCCCCAAGTCTGGCACCACTTGGCGCAAGGCCCTCGTCTTTGCAACGCTGAAGCGGTCCACACATGTGCCGTTCGATGGTAACCATCCACTGCGCCATTGCAGCCCCCATGACATCGTCAGGTTCCTCGAAATTGAATTCAACACAAGGGATGAGTTTGAAGCGCTCCCTTTCCCACGTGTGCTAGCCACACACCTTCCCTACTCCTTGCTGCCTAACTGCATCACCGGGGAACACTCAGGGTGCCGGATCGTGTACATCTGCCGGGAACCCAAGGATGCTCTAGTCTCCTACTGGTTGTTCACGAGGAAGTTGGCGTCTGGAGTTGACTTCACTATCCAGGAGGCTTTGGAACTGTTCTGTGAAGGCCGTTGTCCAGGTGGCCCTCAATGGCTGCATGCTCTCCAGTACTGGGAGGAGAGTATGAGGAGGCCTGATAGAGTACTGTTCCTTAGATACGAGGAGATGTTACTTGAGCCAGAGAGGCACGTCAAGAAGCTAGCAAAGTTCATGGTTGTGATTTTTCTGAGGAAGAGGAGGAGGGAGGGGTGGTGAATTCCATCGTGGAGCTGTGTAGCCTGGGTATGTTGAAGGATATGGAGGTGAACAGAAACAGAAGCTCTAGGTTGGGAATCAAGAATGAAAGCTACTTCAGGAAGGGGATTTCTGGGGACTGGAGCAGTCACATGACGCCAGAGATGGCGCAGAGGCTGGACAAGGTCGTTGAGGATGCATTGCAAGGGACTGGATTCACCTTTGCGAGCACAACGTGAGCCACCCTTGCCTTATATTGTGTACTGGTTGCAAACTGCAGAATGTCAAGATCAACTAGTTTGATCGGTGTTGCTGGTTGCAGATATCATAGCAGCCACGGTGAGCATTGTGCTTCAGTGAAGGAGGGAAAATATAGACTTCATCCTACCAGGAGGCAGGAATTAATGTATGTACAAATCATTTTTATAATAATAACTTTGATGCAAATCATAGTTTGTGGCATCTTGTCACACAAAAACAGTATGCACTATACTATGTAAAATTCATGCAGTTGGTCAAAACGAGTATTCCACGAAAGGATAAGTAATTTATATTTAATAACTAAAAAGAGAAGAAATAAAAAGAATCAAACCAAATGAAACCAAAGAATAAATTTCATGGCGTGCGCCTGTGCGCGGAATAGAAAAAGAGAGCGTGGCTAGCGGCGAGTAGAATATTGTAGCACGCAGACCGTGAGGATGGGGACCTCTCTGCGGCCACCGACGCCATCAGGCCTCAGCAGGTCAGCCCCTTGTTCTGTCTCTAAAGCGTTGCGGGTTTGCAGTTCCAGCTGCATCTGGAGAAACGCGGGAAGTTCGCCGGCCGGCGACGGACCCTACCCCACGTCGTCGCAGTGTGTTCGTGTTCTTGCCAGGTGCGCAATATCCTTTTCGTTCCCCCCTTCTTGTCACTCTCATCTCTCCCGCATTTGCCAATTGGAAGCTGGAGACACTTGATGCAGTTCCTGTAACGATCGGCTTAGCCTAGGCCAGGTGCGCAAAACCTCTTGCTTGCAGTTCCTGGAGACACATACTCATGTTGTTCAAATGGACAGCTGGGTTGCCAAGAAATTCCCAGAACTAGAGTTCGCTGCTCGATGCTTGGCCTTCATTTGAGCGCAATAATCCAATCTTCTGCATGACTAGTGTTGTGCTGAATTTCCAAACACCTTCGAAGCTTTATACACTACTAGGATCCTTTTAGCCTGAGCAGTTTGGGGTACAGCCTCATTTCTTCCTAGGTACTTCTTAATGTTACTTGGACCTGCCTGTAGTATTGCTCCACTGTTAGTGACTTGCAATGCAATCAATTTCATTAATGTTCATTGAATTATGTTTGATCAGATAGTGATAAATATGTGTGCCTTACCTCTGTTGCTGTTTTATATCTCAATCAAGTTAATTTCTCCCTGTCATATACTTTAACTTGAGATCATGTTTTCTCATAACATCCCTTTTGTGCACCCCCTTCTGCATATGCAGGCTGCAACAAGTAACTGGACGCAAACTGCAAGTGACGTCTCTTTTGAGATACAGCAGTAGGCGAGTAACACGATGGCTTTCAGGCAGCCAGAGGACGATGCACAAGAAGGTGCAACGCCGGTGCCAATGCATCACGCCAACGTAGCCGAGATCATCCCTTCACTGCCCCTGGAGACTAGGTGGCCACCATTCCGGCTTCGCTGTTATGCTGGCTTTTGGGTTCCAGAAGGAAGATCATTGAAGATAGGGATCCCGGCCATCCATTCTTGCTTCAAGCCGAGACCCACCGACGTGTTCCTTGCAAGCTACCCCAAGTCTGGCACCACTTGGCTCAAGGCCCTTGCCTTTGCAACGCTGAAGCGTTCCACACATCCACCATGCGACGAGGACCATCCGCTGCGCCGTTGCAGCCCCACGACATTGTTAGGTTCCTCGAAATTGAATTCAACACAAGGGATGCGTTTGAAGCGCTCCCTTCACCACGCGTGCTGGCCACACACCTTCCCCACTCCTTGCTGCCCAGCAGCATCACCGGGGAGTGCTCAGGGTGCCGGATCGTGTACATCTGCAGGGAACCCAAGGATGCTCTAGTCTCTTACTGGTTGTACGCGAAGAAGACGGTGCCGGCGTGGGGAGTTGATACAGAGTCATTCACAATCCAGGAGGCATTGGAGCTGTTCTGTGAAGGCCGATGTCCTGTTGGCCTGCAGTGGCAGCATGTCCTCCAGTACTGGGAGGAGAGCGTGAGGAGACCTGAAAAGGTACTGTTCCTTCGGTACGAGGAGATGCTGCATGAGCCCGAGACAAATGTTAAGAAGCTAGCAAAGTTCATGGGCTGTGAATTTTCTAAGGAAGAGGAGGAGGGAAGCGTGGTAGGAGCCATCTTGGAGCTGTGTAGCCTTGCCAAGTTGAGGGACATGGAGGTGAATAGAAATGAAGCACTAGCTGGGGCTTCAAGAACGAAATTTTTTTCAGGAAGGGTGTTGTTGGGGACTGCAGCAACCACATGACGCCGGAGATGGCGCAGAGGCTGGACAAGGTCGTTGAGGATGCATTGCAAGGGACTGGATTCACCTTCTCGAGCACAATATGAACAACTCTTGACTCATATACAGTACCTGGTTGCAAACTGCATAATGTCAAGATCAACAAGTTTTATTGGTGTTGTTGGTTGTAGAAATATTCTGCTCCTCTGTGATAGAGGTAAAGATCAATCATCATTCTGGAAATTAATTTAGGTACACTCATTTGTGTCGTTGTACCATCTCGTTACATCGAGGATGCATATACGAGTATCTGTGCTATGTAATAAAAAGTACGTGCTATGTAATAAAGTCATGTGCACCATAAAGTCATGAAGTCATGTGTCATCAGATTTTATAATTACCTTCTTTTCAACCTGAGAGAGGAAAAAAACGCCTACCGCTTTGCTGTGCTTATGGGCTGACTGAGGCATTTATTGACTCATTGTCGTGCTGGGTGGGGTTAGGTCCTGTTTGTCTGCTTCTCATGCAAAGTTGTACGGTGCCCTGAGCATTTCGCTCAAGTGCTGCACTACAAATCTTCGTGCGGAAAAACAGGTGTAGTTCCGGTCGCGAAAAAAGCAAAGTCTTCATGCGGCCGGTTGATATTTTTCTTCAGAAAACTCCCTCTGACCACTCTCTCAAGTCTCAACTGTTGTTGGAATTCGATACACCTTGCCTTCTCAAGTAGTTCCCTCTGACCTCCCTCTCGCTCATACAGCAGTGGTTGCAAACTGCAGAATGTCAAGATCGTCTAGGTTTAACAGTATTGCTGGTTGCAGAAATCATGCCACTATATGGTGAATATTCTGCTTGTCTTTCTCAAAAAAATATTTTGCTTGTCAGTGATGGAGGAAAATTGTGAACTTATAGGGAATTAATCTATGTACAACTCATCTGTTGACCTTCAAAAAAAAAAAACATTTGTGACATGTTGTTGCATCGAGTGTCCGCGTATGTATTGTTATGTAAACTAGATAATAATATAATATGCCCCACACGCTGCCGTGGGTTTTGAAGTTTTGTACAGAGAACTCATAGTGACAAATCGTGACATCCTCAAAGGAAATATGGACATAGACCTCGATTGATCTTGACTTCAACTCTGGTAGAAAGTAATTCGACAAGTTTTGTACTAAACCCGAGTCATCAGTGAAAATAGGCTTCTTGTGAAGAAGGAGCTCAAAAATATGTACACCAAAACTATATACGTCACTCTTTTCATTTAGTTACCAGTATGATAGTACTCTGAATCTAAATAACCGAATGTGCCTCGAACATTTGTAGCAATATGGGTTTGATCAATAGGAACCAATTTAGAAACTCCAAAGTTAGAAACTTTGGTAGTGTAGTTTGCATCAAGGAGTATATTAGATGATTTGACATCACAGTGGTAGGAGTACTCTCGGACCTTCCGCTTGGAAAAGCACAAGAAACGGGCGACGACAGACAGCGTGGACTTGGACGAACCTGGCGCGGAATTCCAGCGTGTCGGAGGAGAGGAACCCGGCCGGCCAAAGGTGGCCCTGTCGGAACTTCCGCGGAACCATGTGTCGTGTTAGGTGGGGTCGGTTCCCAAATTCCAAAAGGAAGAAGTGGCTGCTGGCTTACCCCAGCATAGCATCACGCGTGACATCCATAATCTATCTGCTTTTTTCTTCGGAATCGATTCGTTCGTCGGTAAGGCGGCCAAAAAGAGGGGTGTTTATTTGTGCGAAAAAACATGGCAGGACGGGGCAGACTAGGTCCTAGAAATACCCAGACTCTCTTTTGTTACCTCTTCCGACATGTGGCGAGGATTCCGCCGCCGCCGCCTCCTTTCCCGTGCCGGAAACTGCTGCCGCCGGCGCCGCCGCCGTACGAACAGACAGAGCAGCAACAAAAGCGATCTTTGTCTGGGTTTTTTTTTGCCGCCGGGCCGGAAGCCTGCTCCGACGACTCCCAGGCCCAGTTGATTTGTTTTCGCTACTGTTCGGTCCACCTATGTGTTTTTTTTTATAAAAGCCCATCTATGTGTTTTGCCTTGCCGCGCGTAATCCATTTTTGAGTATGTTTCCATCATGTGCTTGATCCTCCCTGCGCCTGTCTCATCATGTCGTAAAGAATTGCTTATCCCTTAGTTAACTATGTCCACCAAGTGTCCACACAATTTAGCATATGGTCAATGGTCATAGTCAGACTTTATGCTTTCCACAATATATACCCTCTACGCATCCATGACTCGGCCCCAGGTGTGTGGCTTGCTTTCCACCTTTCTTAACCTCATACCAAATGCATATAATATACACAGTAGCTACTTATCTAAGACCATAAAACCAACAGTGATCGTATAATAAGTTTTATCTATCGGCTACAATTTACTACCCTCCATACGGGAATGATAAGCATGTTTTGTATAGGGAAAATTAGGTTTTACAAATTTTGATCCGTAATCAGTTAAATTATATACATAGGTACAAGCTTAGGACAGCTGCAATAGCTTGCTCATAAGCTATCTCTTAGTTTTTTTTTCATATCTATCTATATCTATATTATAAAAGAGCGAAGAAATTGATAAATACACGTTACCTGAGAATTCATACCCATCCTATATTTAAACCGTTAGATATAATTTAAGATCTTAATCTAAACAGTGATGGATCCAGTATACAACCATTGCTGTCACAGGACAGCAGTGCTTGTCATCTAAGCCATGTATCTCTCTCTTATTTTCTGTTGATGACAGCTGCCCAGCTCGTTAAGTGACCTCTTAGTGACACCATTGCTCCAAAATCCTGGATCCGTCCCTGAATCTAAGGGCTATTAGGCCTCCTTACCTCATAACAAGTGGGACATCCTGTAAAATATAAGATTTATTTATGTTTTTTCTGTTCGATTTCCTGTCCTACTATATTTTTGGTTCGCCAAAAATTGTACCCGCTCATCTACACACGTTGCCCGACAAACAACGTTGGCTGCCGTGTCCAGAACTCTAATAGCAATTGTCTCTTATATTGTACCACGATCGAACATGCATAGTCTACTACATTATATGCATCATGTGTTGGCTTCTGATCTGCTGGACGATCAAATCACTAACCATTACGATGACGTTCTTTGACTTGACGGCTTCGATCCTCTGGCTCGGCGACGCTGTTCTGATCATCGCCGTAATCGCACGCGCACAGCCGGTGTCGCAAGCAGCCACGGTGCAGATGGCGGCCATGGCCGTGGCCCTGCTGGACCACGTCACGTACCCATGGCGGCACGGCAGCAACGATCATCCGTCGCACGGGGCGGAGAAGTGCACGATCTGGGCCGGTTCGAGGAGCGACTGGTGCAGCATATTGAGTCAGAGTGCAAATCATCCTTACGTGGTCCATGACAAGGCCACAACCACGACTGGCCGCACGTGGTCCATGCATGCTCTTGAGTCTTGATTATTGATCCATCGCTACATCAAATTAATAAAGCATGAATTAAGGTTAGGTATTTTATTTTCTATTTTTCTTATCAATTCTTGGTAATATTCGTTAGGGTTCCTTGCTCGCATGTATAGACACATAATTTTATCCTAATTATTAAGCTTCTAAACACTACAAATCCTTTTGTGGTCTTCACTAAATATATATTCATTGAGTTTGAATCTCATTGAAGCTAATGATTTAGTCTTTCTAGCATAATATTTCTTGTGTAAAAATAATTTTTTGATAGACACGTGTGTGCCAGGCAGGATGGGTAGGCATGAAGCCACAAGTCCACGTAGGCCAAAACATGCAAGGTAACACGGTTCGTGGCACGGCACGGGTGCATGTACCAGGGATCCCTCGTGGAGAAGTATGTCGTGCAGCCAACTACCAGCAGATCTCCAAGCCGCTGTTCTACACCTGCCTCGTCAGGTTCGTGCAATCGATGTCTCTCTTCCCCATATGAGAATCCTATGGCAGATCGTGTGTGTCGTACAATGATCGCAATGCAATACTTCTTGAAACAATGTGCTTCATGAATACTAAACCTCTAAATATCTACATTAAGAAGTTATGAATATATATTCATAGAGTTTGAATCTCATTGAAGCTAATGATTTAGTCTTTCTAGCATAATATTTATTGTGTAAAATTATTTTTATAAACACGTGTGTGCCAGGAAGGATGGGTAGGCATGAAAAGCCACGAGTCCATACAAGCTAAAGCATGCAAGGCAACATGGTTCATGGCACGGCAGGGGTGCGTGTACCAGCGGTCCCTTTTGGAGAAGAAGTACGCCGTGCAGCCACCCACCAGAAGATCTCCAAGCAGTTGTTCTACACCCGCCTCGCCAGGTTCATGCAATCGATGTTCTCTCTTCCCCACATGAGAATCCTATGGCAGATCGTGTGTGTCGTACCATGATTGCAATGCAATACTTCTTTTTACCAATGTGCTTGATGAATACTAAACCTCAAGTTGGGTTGCGAAAATTTAGTTCAAATCATCATGATAGTGATGTGATTGTGATTTGCTGGTTTAACCACATGAATTCTCTCTTCTGATAAAGCGTTTGTAACAGGAGAAAGAAGTGATCGATGTTATACTTTGAAAAGACAAAGGTTATTCATTTTTTTAGAAAAAGGATACAAAGGTTATTCATGGAAGCCTAAGATATACAATTATCATGTAGAGTCATATTCAGTAGTGCTCATTTAGTTTTTATAGTACATGCTTAAATAATCATATATGTTTCCTCGTACTAACAGGGCTCAAAAGACGGCTGCCCCTGTTAGAAGTCTGGCTTTGGCAAATGGAGGTTCATGCACTTGGTTGAAAGCAAGAGAGTAGTCCGGTTCAGCAAATCTTGTGACGCACACCTTCGAAACACTGCAGGTTTGTTTCCTGATCCATGAAATGAAACATTGTCATATCTCGTATAGTATTCTTATCAAAATATAACAAATTAATGGCAATAAATATGGATTTTAATTACTATCATCCTATCGCTAAATTGTTGTTATGACAACTTGATCTTCTGATTCTCCATCGAAGGTTGTCCTCGTAATAATTTGCGCTACCTTTCGGAATACCTGTTGATGTAAAATTCTATCTGCAAACACACCGGGCCAATACCCAAAATCGATATCCGAAGCGTGCCAGTCGATTTGACCTGTTAATCAACAAGGATGATAAATTTGAATAAAATCCAAACGAGACGACAGCGATACGCCCAGACGTCAAAGCTCAGAAGGTATTCGATAACTGTTGAATAGATCAGACGAGACGACAGCGATACGCCCAGACATCAAAGCCTGAATCGTGCTCGGTAGACGCGGAACCTGCAAGGTCGCCGGAGATCAAATTGATGCAGCCCGTCGATTCTTGAAAGAACTCGTTGAAAAAGAAAAAAGGTACTTGGCGAAGTCGCCGAAAAGTAAAGTACTGGTAAAGGTAAATAAAAAGTAGATTTATTTATTGATGCTTGGATCTCCATTACAATGCCCTTTGGCATATATTTATACTCTGCTAATCGAAGAGTCCTAATTTAATACGCAAAGCTTAAATAAAGAAGAAATAAACTAATTCCTTATACAAACTCTATTTCTTTAAAAAGAAATAAAACTTGTATAGGAGTTGGACTTATACTATAACACGAAAATTGTAAGCTCCATGTCGCCGATCCTCTGTCCGCTTCCGTTATGATGAAGTTATCTCTTCATCGGCATATCCCTGGCATCGGCAACAACCTTCTAGCCTTCCTGCATATCTCATCGGCAATAGCTCTTCTGTCTCATCGGCAATGATCCTTAACAGCTTTTCAGCCCAATCGGCAATAATCCAGATCAACATACCTTCATCGGCAACCATCTATCGGCAGGTCAGAAGCAATGCTGAAGAACAACCAACCTTTTGCCGATTTAGTTTGGTCTCCCAATCCTTATTGACATGTGCCAAAAAACGGTGTCAACACATGCCCTCTAATTTCGGAGTATAAAATACTTTATGCACCAAAATTTCCTCCAGGTCATGATTACCCAAACCGCTTGAACTTCTCCTCGAGAGTTGCGCGCGCGGTAGTGGAAATCCTGTACCAACAGGACCATATAATGCCTCCTCCGCCGCGGCCCATTTTTTCATCTGCAATTCAAACCCTAGCTTTTCTCTCTCCAGCGGCGACATCAACAGGCGATCCTCCGACGAACTCGATCGGCGCCACTCTTAATGGCGATTCTTAGCCTCCATTAGCATTCTTCGTTTTCTCCATCTTCGTCGCGGCCATGGCTATTCACTTCGACGTCCCCAAGGTTAATCTTCTTCTTTTACCCGTCCTTTGATATTTCGTTTCTCCTTCTCCGTGCAGTTCATGACTCTTCCTCATTTCAATCTTTTAATCTCAGGAACTTTGCAATAATCTTCTTATCCCAATGCATCAAAATCAATTTATCTGCCTCGGACCAATGGGAAATCCAGACCCAATCAACATTATAAACGCAGAAACCAATCGAATCCCCTTTAGAGTTCAGAATTTTGATTTGGGATTCTAGACTGATACCTTTCGATCCTAGCCGAAAACCACTAAGGTATGGAAAGACTCGTATTTGAGGGTCGCCAGGACAATGGAGCTGTATTGGGCGGAACGTAGATTAGAACAGTGCATCAGACTATCTATTACCGATATAGAGAGGAATGAGTCACTGTTAATCGTCGCCTCCTATTTCTGGTCTGATACTCTGAATGCCTTCATCTTCAAACATGGACCAGCTTCTCCAACCCTTGCTGATGTGTATATGCTCACTGGCTTGGACATCTCATCTGCCGATGACAACGCACTATTCTAGAGAAAACCTGAGCATCGGCTGACTACCAGGAACATCGGTGGCTAGACTGGTTATATCAGCGAATATAAGAAATTCGGATCAGTCAATCACAGGGAGCACTCAGCTTTTTTGAACATGTGGCTTGAGAAGTTCATCTTCTGCGGCAGAACAGTTGGACCGACCAATATGCACCTTCCTACAGCAGAGATGTTGGCTAACGGCGTCAGACTCCCACTGGGCCGATATCTCCTTGGCTCAGTTTACCATCTCCTTCACCAAGTGTCACAAAGGCTGCTACAAGGCAAATCCATCGGCAATCTGGGAGGCCCTTGGTGGTTTATCAATATGTGGCTGAACGCCCATATGCATAAGTATTTCCACATTGATCTGTTCGCCCAACGATTCCCTCGAAATCTTCCTGAAGACTATCAACTCGGGGAAGAGGAATCGGCAACACGCCCCCCTATCAACTTTGGAGAAGCACTAGCAGTATTACCAGGGGCGGAAGCAAACAGAGCTCAGATCGGTAATCTCTTCCACAGACTCTACATAGGCATCCCTTCTGAGCTTCGGGCCTGGGTCCCGTATGTTGATGAAGAAGCAAGATTCCCTCTTTCCTTTAACCTTACCGATGAAGCTTTGAACAAAGATGTCGACATTCTTAGTGCAATAATCACCCCTCGTGCCATCCCGGTCAACATATTTGGAAGTGGAAAGAACATCAACCCCACATATGAGTTCTATTATCCATCGGCAGCAGCAAGACAATTAGCCTTTGGACAACTGCCCATCAACCTCTGCTTTGCCGATGTGATTAAACCGAGAGAGACCATCATGAACCGCATGGATTGGCACAAGATTGTTACTCTCCTTCCAGATGCCGATACATCTAATATTGATCTGATCGATTGGGCACTGGCTTCCTTCGTCACCGAGTCCTTCAAATTATAGTGGCAAAAATAGAAAGAGCAGCTATTCTTTGCATCTTCTCATCTTTACTGGAATCTCATTGATCCCGATCACACCATCCCTGCCGATGTGGTAAGTCTGACCCTCTGCACTTCAACTTCTCTTTAATCCATCGGCAACTAAATCTTCTTTAACATGTTGATGACTTAGTTCCAACACTGAGTAAGAGCGGTAAGATCATACAGCTGCAGCCTATCTCCCCAGTATCATCATCGGCCATAAAGCTCCTTCGTTAGACGCTCTGATGGGCCGTGGTCGTTCCAAGAAGAGCACCAAATCGGCCGCATCCTTGGCACAGACATCTCAGGTAATCACCTCACTTTCTTTTGCAGATGCTGTAATTTACCAATCTTATATTCCAGGGCGTGAGTTCTACACCAATCGAATCTTCATCGGTAACTCATCCTTCGTCTCCACCTACAGCACCTTCATCGCCACGCCTCGTCATCCTTGATGATTCTCCAGAGGTATTTTTTATTTAAACCTTGATTGTTGGATCGGCACTCTTGCTCATCTGTTTCTTTCACAGCACCAAGTAGTCACATCGGCAACTGCTCCGAGTGCGCAGACACTCCAACCATCCATTGCGATGCCCCCAGCCATCCGATGCCGATGTTTTAAGCACAAGCATAAGGTTTCATCAGGCGAAGAATCACAATCAAAGCGGGCGAGACTTACACAAGCTCCAATTTCACCATCAGCATCCTCACCTCGCCCGACATCGCCTGATGTACCTACGCAGACTTCTCCATCGGCAACTGCTCTTCCATCGGCAATTGTACCCGTACAAGGATCTTCATCGGCACCGGCATCGCAGCAGCAGCCGAGGTACCAACACAGGAAATGCCATCGATAATTGTACCTGAGGTTGCTTCTTCAAGCCAAAAGCGAGAGATTGCCTTGAAACAAGTAAATTAAATCCCTTAGCTAACCTTTTAACACATAGGTTCTTCTGCTGATGTTTTTTTTCTTTTACGAGCAAGATTCCCCCGACAGTCTATTCTCCTTCTCTATCAGTGGGGTTATTCCCGATGATGAAGAGCCTGAAGAAAGCTCTGCTCCAGTCCTTGAAGCTTTATCATCTGAAACCAAATCTCGGCTGGAGACATTATTATCCTTGCTGCAACAGGAGACCTCTTTGCTGATCCAGGACTCTGATTTCGCAAGAGCAACTTTCAAAGAAATTCGAGGCCATATTCCTGCTGATGTTGAGGAAGCACTCTTCCAAGCTGCACATTTGGAGAGTCGACAGCCGCAGTACCAGAGGGCTGCCCAACGAATTGCCGATAGAGCCACTCAGGCAAAACTCCAGGAGGACATGATGAAGCACAAGCAATTTGCCGATGAGAAGCACAAAGACATCGGTAAACTAGAAGCCTCCCGTGCAGATCTAGAAGAAAAGATTGCTCAACTATCGGCAAGAAGAGAAGCCCTGCTAGCGGAGCTGAGACAGATTGAAGGAGCCTTGGACACAGCAAATCAGGAGAAGGCCCAAATGCCCGAAGCTATCAAAACTCTCCAGCAAGAAAGGGATAATCAAGCCCTCAAGACGCTGGCGCTTAAGAAGAAGATCAAGTCAGCTGAAGGCAATGCCGATGAAGACACAAAGACACTGGAGGAAGCCGACCAAATTCGCCTGCGTGCGATATCAACCATCCGTTCATTATTGAACTTGTAAACCTTCTTCCTCATCGGCAAAGTAATGCATCGGCAATTTGTAAAACTTTCACATTAACGTAGCGCCGATACACTCTTTTTGAACAAGTACTTTATTCGTTTTCTTCATAAGCAAGTGTTCAAAATTTCATCGACAATACGAAAACCATGTTGATATCTGCCGATGGGCCTTCATTTTTACACTTCAGCTGTCATACTTGAGTTTTTGTTCCATGGGAATTTTCCTCTTTATGCTCGCGCTGTAATTTCCTCTTCTGAGTCTTCGTTAGACCTACAGGGCACCACTGAGGAAGCTTCGTTTTCCAGACAGGCTGATAACGTTTCGTATTTGAATCTGGGTAGTTTATGTTGGGATCTCTACAAAGAATCGCCTTATCAGGAACCCTCGCATTGGCCATCTCCTCAAGCTCCTCTTGATTCATCGGCAAACAGCCGTCACGCCTGCCCAGCCTTTCATGTATACTGGTTCTGCCCCCCAGCCGATCATGTATCGATGCCCTCTCTCTGATTGGCTTACCGATGTATCTGCTCTGATCACCATAGCGCGATCTTCTTTCTGTCCGATCGGCTCGTTCATAACCATTGCACTCGGGGCAGCTATCAACAATAGGCAATTTAATGCCTTCTTCCCAACAGTAGATGAAGAAGGGGTATCTCCAATGATCTTCGTGCCGATGCCACACTTCCCGATGCAACTCCTCTTGCCGATGTCGATAGCGGTCACCTAAAATTCTGTATGGAGCAGGTCTAGGAGGTCTTCTGGAACTACTACTTTCTTCAACTCTCTCTTTCCATTTCAAGTCATCGGCAGTTGCTTGATTTCTAGGATCCACCGATGCTCTCCTTTTAGCGCTTGCCGATGTCAATACTTTGATCTTGCTTACGGCATCCGCCATGTTTGCAGGAAAAGGATGCTGATCAATCTTCATCGACCTCTGAGATTTAGAGTTATCGAACTTGATCCTCCCAGATTCAATTACCGATTGCAACTGCTGTCTGAAAACCTTGTAGTCATTGGTACTGTGCGAAGTTGCATTATGAAACTTGCAGTACCTCATCTTCTTCAGCTCTTCTGCCGTTGGAATCATATGATTGGGCGACAGCTTTGTAAGGTCCTAGATGGCTAGAGGGGGGTGAATAGCCTATTAAAATTCTACAAACCACTAGACAAAACTTGATTAGTATAACAAATGGCGTAACAGCGGTTTTGCCTAGCCTACAAGGTGAGCAAGCCTCCTATTGACAAATTTAGTATAAATATGATCTCTATGTCACTCAAGGGCTATGTCACTACTTTCTAATCTATAGAGCTAGCAAGAACAACTATTCTAAAACAAGCTACACAAGATAAGTGCTAGAAAGTAATGCAAGGTAGAGAGGTGATTCTTATACCGACGGTGGAGAGAAGATGTTGCCAATCACCAAGATGATATATAATCAATACAATATGAAAACAATCACAATATGAAGACCAATCACCGGGAACAAGAAGATGACACAATTATTTTTGTTCACCCGGTGTTCACTTGTGCACCGACAAGCTACGTCACCGGTTGTGTCGACCAACACCTAGATGGATCCTCGGTGTGACCCTCAAGTCACTTGCCCCGCAAGGCACTCCTCCGCAAGGGAACTACAAGACACCACTCTCAAGCGTGGTAACTCAATGACACGCGCATTCCACTAGAGTTGCTTTTGGCACTCCGCCGAGGACAAGCACAAGAACCTCTTACAAATCAATCACCGGAGGTGGGCAAGAACAATCACCAACTCTTCCCAACGCCTCCAAACAACCTCCAAGCCGGCTAGGAGCGGTACTCTCCAAGAGTAACAAGAAATCACCGGCCAAACGACTCGCAAGTGCCACTAGATGAATCAACTCATGCAATGCACTTCGAATCACTCAATCTCACTCTAGATTAGCATTCAAGCAAGAGAGATGAGTAGGAGGGAGAAGCTTTAGCTCAAAGGATGCACAAGAGTGTTAGAAAAGCCAAGAGACCTCCACAAGGGCCGGCCACCTTCTATTTATAACCCCATCCTTTGAAACTAGCCGTTGACCCTCGGGCGGCTCGATTACACACGCCGGACGCGTTTGCCGCTAGCGCCGGACGCGTCTGGCGCCTCTGCTGCTTAGCTTCCAACGGTCGAATCCCACGACACGTCAGCGTCCGGCGGTACCCCTCGGCGTCCGGCGGCCAGCGTCCGGCGACACCAACTGCTCTGCGACCCTCTCTGAGTAGCGTCCGGATGCACACCCTGGCGTCCGGCGCTTCACATGCGCTGAAACCTCGGCCTTCATTTCTCACGAGCGTCGGACGCTGAACAGTGCCGAGCCGGCGTCCGGCGCACGCGTCCGGCGCAGCGTCCGGCGCAGCGTCCAGCGCTCTGTCTCTCAACCGGTACTCTCTGTGTAGCGTCCGGACGCTAGGCCAGCGTCCGACGCTCAGCGTCCGGCGCTCAGAATATGAGCATTCTCAATCCCGCGACGACGCCCTCTTTTCTCCAACGAATTTGCATCCGGCGCAATAGAAAATATCTCTCTCATTGTAAGGTTACCAAACCCAACTCAACCTTACAATCATACCGCCGCCTTTGCAAATGTGCTAACACCCCCAAGTGACATCTCCGTGTGCATGTGTGTTAGCATTTTTCAAAAACATTTTCAAAGGACTTTCATCGCGCACTAGATCCTAAATGCAATCACATGAAATGATGGACCTAGTGGCACTCATGAACCGAATTACCAAAGATCTCCCCTCTTCATAGTTCGGCTATCGATCCTAAACCACTCACACCCTCTATGGTGTCTTGAGTGCAAAAAAACAAAATAGCCCTATAGGTTATACCTTTGCCTTGAGCCCATTTTGTCGATCCTTCAACCGCCAGGCCTTTACATGATACGTGACACTCCATGTCATCATGCAACGGTCTTGGTCCATCGATCTTGATATTACTTGCTCTTCACCGTTGGTCGGTCCATCGGCGCCAAGTCATGCCCAAGATTCACCGTCGCACGGTCCTTCGCTTCGAAGCCTCAACTTGCCCTTCACACTTCCAACCGATCCATCGAGCCAAGCCCATCTTGATCTTCACCATGCTTAGGTTGCATAACT
The DNA here is from genome assembly GCA_023333625.1 of Bothriochloa decipiens. Classification (NCBI taxonomy): domain Eukaryota; kingdom Viridiplantae; phylum Streptophyta; class Magnoliopsida; order Poales; family Poaceae; genus Bothriochloa; species Bothriochloa decipiens. Next base: position 60,038,920 of record CM041634.1, read on the forward strand.
TCATGTCATGCCTCAACATTGAGCTTCACTTGGCATGGACTACCTTTCTCTAAATCATCCACTTAGAAATAATGTTAGTCCTTAGGTTTTATCAATTACCCAAAACCAAACTAGGGACTTTCAAGCTTGATTTGGCCCTCTTGAAGCAACAGATCGAATATCTTATCGGCCTTTGTGATGTCAAACATGAATTTCTCTGGCTCTTTCTGACCAAAAGAACAAGATAAAGGCTTTTTACCCTTCACCCACTCAGCCAGGCCGATAGTTGGTTCTTCATCTGAGTCTGATTCCTCTGCCTCTTCTACAAAGGACACCTTCCTGTTCCAGCTCTTCCTATGTTCTGGAGCTTGAGCACTTTGATCAGAGATCCTCTGCACAATATGGCTAAGACTTTCAAACTCCTGAAAATCGTACTTGTCCCTGAGATGCGGCAACAGACCCTGGAAAGCCAGACTAGCCAACTGGCGATCATCAAGCACTAAGCTATAGCACCTATTCTTCATGTCTCGTACCCTTTGCACAAAGCTCTCTACCGATTCGTCGCTTCGCTGTTTCAATTTCATCAAATCGGTAAGCTTCTTCTCATGGACACCAGCAAAGAAGTATTTATGGAATTGTCTTTCTAGATTGGCCCAAGTAAGAATAGAGTTTGGTGGCAATGATATAAACCACGTGAATGCCGATCCAGACAAAGAGGACGAGAATAAACGGATCCTGAGCTCATCCCTATTCGCTGCTTCCCCGCACTGGATGATGAATCGGTTGATGTGCTCCATTGTCGACGTATCATCCTGCCTAGAAAACTTAGTGAAATCTGGCCCTTGTACCGATTCGGGAAAGGAATCGAGTCATAAACTGAAGGATACGGAGTCCGATAAGAGTAAGTATTAATCTTGGGCTGAATCCCAAATTGCTCTTTCATCACTTCTGCGATCTTATCGGTTAAGAGTGCATCTTGATCTTGCCGATGCACTGGCTGAATCTCCACTGGAGGCGTTGGCTGATATGCTTCTACATACCCCTGTGGCACTTGGCTTGGAGGAATCGGCATATTCATAGCACCAATCTGTGGAGTAAAGTTCATCGGCTGTTTTGCCGATGTTTGATCCTGGAATGCTGCCTGTGGACTATACTGTTGAGTCCCCATTGCCTGGTAACTTGGCTGAATAGCAGATTGCTGAACTGGCGCTTGCCCTGACCAATTGAGATTATAACTCATCGGCACCTGACTTGTCGATGGCTGACAATTTGTAGACAATTGATGCTCTTGTATAGGTGGATGATAGCCAGCATACTTGCCCTGAATTGTAGATAACCCAGATTGAGATATGAATGGCACTATGGGCTGTCCTACAGTGGAAACTTTTTGTTGAACTGGTGGAGGACTAGTCAATGGATTCGTATAAGATATCTATTGCGGAGGCGCGTAGAATCCCATTGACAATGGCTGTATAGCAGGAGGTGCAATAGAATAATGTGACACTTGAGCCATCGGCCGAATTGGAGTAGCCGATGTCATTGGACCCTTCCCTGCTACATCATGCACTTGAGGCAGTCCAGAGTTGGTAGTAGATGGACCTGGAGGCATCCCGTATCCCCACCAATTGGCAACAACTTGACTATGTTGGACTGAAGGACCTGATATTGCTGATGCCGATAGATCTGTGCTCAACTGAGTACTTAGCCTCTCCTGAGATGTTAGATCTGATCCTATCGGTGTGGCTTCAATGATAGGTGGCCCTGATATAACTGGAGGAGTAGGCGCTTCTGTACTCTCAACGGCTGGAGTTGCCGATGGAGTACTGACAGATGCCGATCCCGGCTGATGATATGCCGGCCCGACATAACCTGGTGCTTGTCCTTCTCTTAATGTTTGCACAACAGCATTGTAAACAGTTTTGGACAGCACGGTGGAGTGGTTGATCAAAGCTTGATTTAATGCAGAATTAACCATCTCCTGTAATTTACTAGGGTTGGAGTCAAAGGTTACCTGCCGAGGCGACGACAGATCTTGCTTCTGGATGACTTCTCCGCCCCTATTCATGCTGAAAGACTTCAAGCAGAGCTGCCTGTAATCCTCCATAGCTTTTTCCATGGCTAGCTTCTGATCCTCCTTGAGATCTGATTCTGATATCTCGATGATGTTCTCTGGATTGATATCAGCAGGATTCTTCATGATAAATCTGTTGAATTGATCCCACCGAGCGTGCCAAAAGATGTGTTGATGCAAAATTCTATCTGCAAACACACCGGGCTAATACCCAAAATCGATATCCGAAGCGTGCCAGTCGATTTGACCTGTTAATCGACAAGGATGATAAATTTGAATAAAATCCGAACGAGACGACAACGATACGCCCGGACGTCAAAGCTCAGAAGGTATTCGATAACTGTTGAACAGATCAGACGAGACGACAGCGATACGCCTAGACGTCAAAGCCTGAATCGTGCTCGGTAGACATGAAACCTGCAAGGTCGCCGGAGATCAAGTTGATGCAGCCCGTCGATTCTTGAAAGAACTCGTTGAAAAAGAAAAAGGTACTTGGCGAAGTCGCCGAAAAGTAAAGTACTGGTAAAGGTAAATAAAAAGCAGATTTGTTTATTGATGCTTGGATCTCCATTACAATGCCCTTTGGCATATATTTATATTCTGCTAATCGAAGAGTCCTAATTTAATACGCAAAGCTCAAATAAAGAAGAAATAAACTAATTCCTTATACGAACTCTATTTCTTTAAAAAGAAATAAAACTTGTATAGGAGTTGGACTTATACTATAACACGAAAATTGTAAGCTCCGTGTCACCGATCCTCTGTCCGCTTCCGCTATGATGAAGTTATCTCTTCATCGGCATATCCCTGGCATCGGCAACAACCTTCTAGCCTTCCTGCCTATCTCATCGGCAACAGCTCTTTCGTCTCATCGGCAATGATCTTTAACAGCTTTTCAGCCCAATCGGCAATAATCCAGTTCAACATGCTCTTCATCGGCAACCATCTATCGGCAGGTCAGAAGCAATGCTGAAGAACAACCAACCTTTTGTCGATTTAGTTTGGTCTCCCGATCCTTATTGACATGTGCCAAAAAACGGTGTCAACAATACCACATATGTCGAGTGACTTATGTGGGTTTGGTTGAAAAATTGAAATGTCTTTCCATATCAAAAAAGCTTAATATCACAAAATAGAAAGTTGCAATATTATATTTGTGAAGTGTATTTACATATTTATTCATTATTCAATTTCATGATTTTTAGGATGTGATTCAGTTCTATAGATGACATAATGATAAATTCCATATGAGGGAGTGCCATTTTGATTTGTATAGATGGGTGTTGTTATCAATTGATCAGTTATTGACTGGATCAATTTTCATTGAACCAACAAAGATGATGATGGTAATATAATTTTTCCATGCTTTGAGATCAACCTTGGGTCCTTTTATTTGTGTAGGTTATTACCCTTCCTTGTAAATCATGTGCAAGCACAATAGAGAACTTTGGTCGAAGTTCATCAATTTTGATAACCATTTATGTCAATTGGCGTGTTTAGAAATTTTGCATAGTTTGAAAGAAGAGTTCAGCAAGCCTCTTAATAATATAAAAATGTAATCAAGACAAAAAAAGGTCGATGACAAGTTAAAGTGTATAGACATTGAAATGTTCTTAATATAAAAGTATAATCAAGATACTTGAAAGGTCAACTGCTTAATGAAAATTTTCAAAACACATCCTAAGATATGAATTTAGGTACGAAGGAGTTTTTAGGTGGATAAATAGTTTGTCTCATGTTTTGAATTTTTAACATCATGTAAATTATGTTTAAAATGATGTTAAATTCGAATTGTCAAAAAACATTTTTTTTCTTTTAAGATATTATTTTTAAAAGGCACGTGCGTGTCCCATGTGCATATTTACTAGTTTTAATAAAAGAGAGAGAAAAACTAGCTTTTGATCAAGAGTTAGGCTCGTATAGAGTATACACATTCAAGATCATATGAGAGTGTCATGCAGACCTAATCAACCATGAGCCAACAACTAGTATTATTCAAGAGGTTGGCTTAGAGCCAACTAACTTATACATTGTGGGTGTCCTTAGGATACAAAATTTATATTTATATCGAAGCGTCTTTGAGATGATGTTGACTCTTTACCCAATGATAACTTATTGTAAGAGTAATTAATATGCAAAATCTACTTTGTATTACTTTTTAGGATTATACATCGTCCTAGAATGGAGAAAGTACATGCATGTTCGGCCAGTGAAGGAACAAGGAAAATAGCGGTATGGCGTCCGTGGATGACAAAGCCAAATGGGCCTGACGAATTTCATCCACTGGCCACAAGAAGACGGTCGCAGCAGCCTCGCGGGCAGAATAGAAAAGGAGAGCATCGCCGAGCCCTTGGCGTGGCGGCGACGGCGACCGGCGACCGGCGACGTGGGAACTGAAAGTGGAGTATGTCGTATGCCTGTATACAATATTTCACCACGCAGATCGCGAGGACTGTATCCAAATCTCCATATCAGTATATATATATGTAAGGGAAACGCGAGCAAGTTCGCCGAGCGCTGACAGGGCATGCTGCCTGCCTCCACGTCGTCGCCGTGTTCTTCGCTTTTCCCGGGTGCGCAAAATCCTCCCAATCTCTTGTGTTCTTTCCCCTTCCCTTTTTTGTGATTATTCTCAGCTCTGCTAGCTGCATTTCAACCTGGAGAGATGTTTGTCAACTGAAGCTGGAGACACTTGATGATGCAGTTCCTGCAACGATCGGTTCAGCCTATAGGCCTCGTCAACGCTATTAGTTCATAGTTGGATTTTTATTTTTTTTTCAAAATCATGCAATTAGCACGTACTGCTTTAAGGGAAAAAGAAGTTTTGATACAAAACACGTTACAGGCAATGGCGAGCTGCCATCGTCATAACGGCAAACACAGTAACACAAGGCACCGGCTCTAATAGTGGCGTAAAAACGGTGTACTAAGGGATTAAACTATTCCGCTGAAAGGAGAACACACACTCTAGCTGACTAAGGCGGCGAGCGGCGAGAGGCACCGATATCCCGTGGCAATCCACGAGTCCATCTCCACCTTGATGCGCCGCAGGAGCAAGGAGCACGGTCTCGACTCTCCATCAAACGTACGTCTGTTCCGCTCCTTCCATATTTCCCAGGTGACTAGCAGCACAATGGAATCGAAGCTCTTGCGCAGATCGGCATGGATGAGGCTTCTTGTGCGCAGCCACCACTCGGCTAGGCCGTCATTCACGTCCAGAGCGTACTGCTGTAATTCAGCAACGCTCAACAGACAAAACCAGACCTCCCGGCTGTAGACACAAGCGACAAGCAGGTGGTCGTAGGTCTCATTCTGTTGGCCGCATAGTGCGTAGGTCGCCGTCGGCTGGAGTCCATGGCGTGCCCGTCTAGCTGTTGTCCAAAGGTGGCCGTGTAGGGCCAGCCAAAAGAAGAACTTGACCTTGGGCTGCGCCTTGGTCTGCCACAGCTCCTTGGCGCCTAGCAGGGTGGTCGTACCTGTGAAGAAGGCGCGGTATGCAGATGCGCTGGAGTAGTCCCTGTTCGACGTCCATCTCCAGACGAACTTCTCGGCGATGCCCGGGGTGAGGGTAACCGCGGCCAGCTTGTCGTCCAAATCGACCATTTCTAGCATGATCTGCTGCGTCCTTGATCCAGTGATGTCACGTGCCCATTGCCATCCTGCCAGTGCATCACGAACAATGCGTTTCCATCTACGCACGCTCACCCTGGCGAATAGGTGCGGCGCTGACCTCGCAATTGACCCATCCGGCAGCCAGGAATCTGTCCAGAACATAGTGCGTGCACCGTCACCAGCGTGGACAGTGACGGAGGCATTGAACATCGTCTCCATGGGCTTCTCGAGCTGGCACGGGAGAAGTGCCCATGGAGCCCGCTCGTCCGAACGCCTGTGCCATTCCCATCTTAGCCTCAATGCAAATCCCAGTAGCCTGAGGTCTGGGAGTCCAAGACCACCAAGATCATGAGGGGAGTAGGCAACCGGCTAGGCCACGCGGCAGCGCCCCCCTGATACCTTGTCCGTGCCCGCCCACACGAATGCGCGCCGCCTTCTGTCGATCTTTGAGATTGCCCACGGGGACAGTGCACAGGTGATGGAGACGTGCACCGGGATCGCCGACAGGGTGGTCTAAGCAAGAGTGGTCCGGCCTGCCGAAGTGAGTTGTCCACCCTTCCACCCCGGGATCCTGGCAGCAACCGAGTCGACAAGGGCCTGTTCACTGTCCTGTGGTAGCCTGGTGACAAACAGCGGCGCCCCGAGGTATTTAAGAGGAAAGTTCTGGATGTGGCAGGGGAAGACTTGTAGCACCTCCTGGATCTCCGAGTCCGAGCAGCGGATTGGTGTGATTGAGCACTTGTCGACATTGGTTGCGAGTCCTGATGCCCCCGCGAACAGGTCCAGGATCTGCCTGATGCAGGAGAAATCCAGCGCCCGTGGGGCGATGAAGATGACGAGGTCGTCCGCGTAGACCGATGTCCTGAACTTGATCACGTTGCCCGGTAGGGGGTGTAGCTGTCCACGCCTGTCCGCCTCGTTGATCAGCGCATTGAGGACCTCCATTACGATGATGAAGAGGGACGGAGATAGCGGATCCCCCTGGCGCAGCCCGCGCGCGTGGTAAATGCGGCGTTCTGTGCGGCCATTGATCATGACCTTGGTCGTGGCGGTGGAGAGCATGTAGGAGATCCAATCACGCCATCGCCACGGAAAGCCCAGGTGCTCCATGACCTCCAGCAAGAATGGCCTGCACACCGTGTCGAACGCCTTCGCCAGGTCCGCCTTTAGCAAGACCATTGGTATCTTGCGCCCATGCAGCCAACGGCAAGCAAGTTGCACTGTTCTGAAGTTCTCATGGATGCGCCGACCTTTGATGAACGCCGTTTGGTTGATGCTGATAAGGTCGTTCATGAAGAGTTGTAGGTGCATGGCGAGGGTCTTGGCAAATAATTTACCCACCGTGTGAATGAGGCTGATCGGCCGGTAGTCGCGTAGGGTCTCCGGAGCCTGGGTCTTATGCAGTAGGACCATGATCGCTTCATTGACACAGTTGAAGTTTCAGAAATCCATGTCCCAAAGTGCCGTAAACGCACGCTTGACGTCCGCGGCAATCGTAGCCCACGCCGCCTTGAGGAAGCCCGCGCCAAGCCCATCCGGGCCGGGGGCTCTGTCAGACGAGGACTCCTTTACCGCACGTGCCACCTCCTCCAACGTGAAAGGCTCCGCGAGCACGGAGAGGTCCAGACCCGGAAGAGCGAGTTGGACGAGGTTGATTCTGTGGGTACAGGCGAAGGGCGTCCCGAGTATGGTGTTGTAGTAGTTGTAGACGACATCCTCCTTAGCCTCATCTTCAGTGAATGTTTGGCCCTCATGCTGGATTGCCAGCATGTAGTTCTTTTGGCGTCGGTCTCCATCGCGAGTATTCGCGGGAAGAATTTGGTGCACGCGTCTCCATCACGAAGCTGGCGCGTGCGGGCTCTTTGCCTAGCCATGGTCCGTGCAAGCGAGGCGAGGCCCAGCACATGCGCTTTGAGCTCACGGTATAGCTCCAGCTCTCCCACGGACAGGTGCCGCGACTCTTGTGCGACGTCGAAGGCGTGCATGATGACCCGCTCAGATGGATCTTTATTTATGTCTTTATTATTTTAAGTTTACCTATAGGCCTCGTAACGTTTTAGCACCCAATTTTCTTATGATATAAGTATATTTTTTTGCACAAAGATGGAACATTTTATCGCATAATCACATTCACATACAAAATGTTGAGCATCCATCTGGAGTAAACCCTGCTGCAGGGATGAAAACGGTACGGAGTCTAGCTACTTACTGCAACTACGGGAGAAGTAACTTTGGGTACTGCTGCTTTCTGAAAAATAAGTGTTTGGCACTGCTCATCCTCTCCCGTCGGGTGGGAGATGCCTGTCTATATATATAAAAAAAATCAAACGATTGCAAAACAAAGATGAAAAATTTGGTGTTGAATGTGTACCGTACCTCTGTTGCTCTTTATATATCAGGTAACTTGTCCCAGTTATCTACACTAAGTTGAGATCCGGTTTTCTCATAAACATCCGTTTTGTGCACCCCCCTTCTGCATATGCAGGCTGCAACAAGTAACTGGACACATACTGCTAGTGACATCTCTTTTGAGATGGCTTTCAGGCAGTCGGAGGACGATGCGCAAGAAGGTGCAACGCCGGTGACAATGCATCACGCCAACGTAGCGGAGATCATCCCTTCGCTGCCCCTGGAGACCAGGTGGCCACCGTTCCGGCTCCGCCAGTACGCTGGCTTCTGGGTGCCAGAGGTAACAACATTGAAGATAGGCGTCCCGGCCGTCCATTCCAGGTTCCAGCCGAGACCCACCGACGTGTTCCTTGCAAGCTACCCCAAGTCTGGAACCACTTGGCTCAAGGCTCTCGCCTTCGCAACGCTCAAGCGTTCCACGCATCAGCCATGTGACAACGACCATCCGCTGCGCCATGGCGGCCCTCATGACTGCGTCAGGTTCCTAGAAATTGGTAAGAACAACACGGTGGATGAGCTTAACGTCCCTTCCCCACGTGTGCTGGCCACACACCTTCCCTACTCCCTGCTGCCCAGTTGTATCACTGGTGAGAGCTCCGGGTGCCGGATCGTGTACATCTGCCGGGAGCCCAAGGATGCTTTAGTCTCCTATTGGATGTTCGCGAGGAAGTCAGCACAGGCGTGGGGAGTTGATGCACAGTCATTCACGATCCAGGAGGCATTGGAGCTGTTCTGCCAAGGCCGCTGTCCCGATGGCCCCCAATGGCAGCATGTCCTCCAGTACTGGGAGGAGAGTGTGAGGAGGCCCGACAGGGTGCTGTTCCTTCGATACGAGGAGATGCTGCTTGAGCCTGAGATGCACGTCAAGAAGCTAGCAAGGTTCATGGGCTGTGAATTTTCTGAGGAAGAGGAGGAGGGTGGCGTGGTGAGCGCCATCGTGGAGCTGTGTAGCCTGGGCAAGCTGCGTGAAATGGAAGTGAACAGAAATGGAAGCACTAGGATGGGGATCCAGAACGAAAGCTTCTTCAGGAAGGGAGTTGCCGGGGACTGGAGCAATCACATGACGCCGGAGATGGCGCAGAGGCTGGACAAGGTCGTTGAGGATGCATTGCAAGGGACTGGATTCGCCTTCTCGGGCACAATATGAACAAGTCTTAATGTCAAGATCATCTAGTTTTATTGGTGTTGTTGGTTGTAGAAATATTCTGCTCTTCGGTGACAGAGGAAAAATGTGGACTTCATCAACATGACCATACCGGAAAATAATTCATGTACTGTACAACTCATTTGTCGTTGTAGCATCTCGTTACATCGAGGGTGGTAGAGATGCATATGTAAGTATCTATGCTGTGTCATAAAAATAGTATGCATTGCTTTACATATTACACCATAAGAAAAAACGCCTGCCGATTTCCTATGCTTTATATGGTCTGGTTCAGGCATGCTTCTCATGCAAAGTTGTATGATGCTACGAACATTTCGCTCAAGTGCTGCACTGCAGAGTCGTCTTTCACCGGCTCCATTTTTCTTCGCAAAACTCTCTCTACCATCTGTCAACTGTTGTTGGAGTTCGATATAGCTACACAAACTATAACACTAGACATTTTGACACCTTCAACTATGGAAACGGCCTGTTATTTTTCCTTTTTGATGTTTTTTAAGTCGGTTTAGCATGATGTAGTGTCACATCACATCAACCACAGTCAGGAGAGTCAAATAGAGTTCAATGAAAAAAGTTACACAAATAAATCATTAAAAATCTTCCTAAATGAGTTTCACATTTCTTCTAAAACCATGATCTACATTAAGGTCAACAGATTGGAATTATTTGGGACTTATATGGTCCCATTCCTTTGTGTCTAACCTATGGACATCACCATAATATAAAGTATGAGTTTATATTAAAAAAATCTAAAAGTTGTTCATATTTTACTACGCTATATAAGACAAAAGTTCTTTGAACTTTTTCTAAAATTAAACCAAATTTTAGGATTTATTTTTGTAACTTTTTTTTTGATAAAAGTCTATTTAACCCTGAATTATCACGTAGTCCGGCTTCTCCTCTCTCATGCTCTCTCGTGGCTGGTGTGGCATCATATAGGACATCTCATGTTTTTTTTAGAAAAAAAAGAATCTTTATTCCTGCCTCTTCAAAAGACATCTGATGTGGTGCTACTTTACACTAAACCGCCATATATATTTTTTTGATCTGGGCTCCTTCATTACTCGTTTGCTAGCAAATCGCTAGCAACGATCACAAGTACAACATCAGGGATAGAGTCAGTGATCACCTCCTCGCCCTTACAAAAGAAGAAACCCGTCTGCTTTCTTCAAGGAATCAATGTTTGTTGTATATATAAAAAAAGGACACAAGTCGCATGGCAGCCCAGACGAAAAGATGGGCCCAGTGGTCTGGCCCAAGTTGGTGGCGACAACGGAGGCCAGCTAGCTGACGGCGACATGACACACACACACGAGTTCTCCACTTCTCTAGAAGCGTCTCGTCCCCTGCTACAGTTGAGACAGGCGAACTCGAGACGATTCTCGCTTCCACCGTCGGATTCGCTGGTTCTCCTTGCCGCCGGTGGCCTTTTTGGCGCCAGTAAGCCTGGAGAGTCGGGAATCCGGTGGGTGGTGTACATATCTGCTCCTATTAGATTACCTCTAGCAAGGTTAGGGTTCCTCGCTTCATCGTCGGTGAAGCAACGACGAGTTCGTCCCGGTGGCATAGGGTTCAGGCGACCGGTTCTTTTGTTCCTCCAGAGCATCTCCGGTGGATGCGGTGGCGCCGTGTCTTCTAGCGATGGAGCTGTGAGGTTCCCCATGCCGGTGTCGAGGCATGGGTTCTTCTTCCTGGGCGGCGCCTCCGACGGGCGACGGCGTGGAAGTGCGGCGACTCCGACTTCTACGACAGCTTCCTCGACGCTGGTGGCGGCTGCTTCAGTGAAGATTTCGAGCTCTCTGGATCCAGAGTTCTTTCCACCTCTGGATCTGGTCAAGCTCGCCTTCTCCCTCCCTCATCTTCGTCGACGTGCCGACAGTCGATTTGGGAGGTACTCCTACTAAATCGTTACTGAGAAATCAGGTTGGATTTTGCTCCCTACTTGTGTAGGTGTTTTTGTTCCCTGTTGGGTTGTCTTGTTGGCCGAAGAATCGGAGTTCTTGGTGATCCTTGAGGGACCAATTCTCTGTTCTTCCGGTGAGGTGATGGCAGTTGGCCATCTCATGCCAGGGCATTCAGAGCATGTACGGTATGCCAATGTTTTCGTCATACTACCGGTGGAGGCAATCGAAAACTTATGTGTTCAATCGTCGGAAAGGGGAACGGCTTCAAGCTGCAGAATGCTCCGTTTGCCGGCGACGATAACGGCCGGGATATTCTTGCAAGGACTGAGTTGTATTTTTTATTTTTTCCAAGGGTGTCTTTGTAAGAATGTAAACTTAAACACCTGTATGTAATATAAAAACCCGGTTTCTTAAAAAAAAAAAAAAGCTGACGGCGACATGGCCGTCCGACGACGGCGACCTCACGAGATCCACGGCCGTACCGCCGCCCCCGGGCTCGGACGCGGACGCCTTCTTCTCTATCTCCAACTCTAGGAGCTGCTGCATTCGGGGAGGGAAACGCGGCCAGTTTGCTGGGCACCAACACGGCCTGCCGCCACGTCGCCGGCATCTTCTTTCCTGGTGCGCGAAATCCCTCTCCCTTTCCCGTCAATATCTCCCCTCTCCCACCGCTCCGCATAATGGAGACTCTCTGTGCGGATTGAAGGGTAGCAGATTCTGAAAACTCTGTTGGTCGGGATTGAAGGGCAGTACATTCTGAAAACTCTCCCTGCTACTTGGGTTGGGGGCTCCTGATTTTATAAACATGAGGCATGAACATGAACCTTCCAGCAACTAATCGGTCCCGTCTACTCGTAGTCGCGGCTAGTTAGTTCATAGCTGGGCTTCATGTGGATGAACTTGCTAGCGGCTAGTGTATATTTCCTGCATATATGAATTAGATTATCTCAACGTATTTGTGTATTAAGTTTTTTCCATAATGTTTTCTTCAGTGGAATGGATGCTATGGTATCCATATGCTAGCTTTGGATCTGTTTGTGTCCACATTTTATGGTGTATAGATTCTACATTGAGCAAAATGGAATTGTATGGAGTCTAGAAAGGTTTCAAGTATGGGGAAGAGTACATAATAAAATTAAGTCATGAAAAAGGAACAAACATAGAGGTTACTAGTCGAACTTATTATTCTGAACTAGAGTCAAGTCAGTGGATAGAATAGCAGGCGCAGTTACAGTATCTCATTAGCTGTTTAACTGCTTGCAAGCAAGAATTGTACTAATCCATATATTCTGGTTTAGATGGACAGTTGGGCTGTGAAGAAATTACCAGAGACAGTTCACTTTATTCTGTTCTTCATTTGATCTTGAGTCACGACCAATTAGGATTATTTTTGCAGCCGAATGGGCAGTGCTCTGCCGTTTTTTTTTCTTGATCAGGCCATTCACCTGTGTTTGGTGCTCTGCCGCTTCATTAAGTAGATAGCTAAAGCAATATTTACAGGAGGTTAGCAATTAGGATTTTGGTTGTGCCCACAGCCAAGTAACAAAAATTGCAGCCAAGCTCTATTCATGTTACTTGAAAAAGGCTCAGATTGGTAGCTCGCTTGTAAGACTTTTGCGCCTTATGCCAAACTGCACGGACAGGTTAAGAAATGGGTAAATCTAGCTCAGAATAACCTGATGCTTGACCTTGGTCTGAGTTGGCTTGCCTATTTTGGAGCAATAATCCAATCTTGAGCAAAAGTAGTATTGTGCACAACTTCTGAACAACTTTAAAGCCTTAGCACTTTGTACTTGGCCTTTTTCCTGGGTACCGTTTTGCAAAGCAATCAATTTCTTTGATAATATTCATTGAATGATTCCTGATCAGATGGTGATAACTTATGTACCATCGTCTTTTAGTGTAACTTGGTTTCTCTGTTACCTATATCGCTACTTCTCGCTGTTAACTTAAAATTGACATAAGGCTGCAACAAGCAACTGGACTGGACACACACCACTACTAGTGACCTCACGTTTGAGATTCACCAATAGGACGATGGCTTCCAGGCACACAGAGAACAATGCACAAGAAGGAGCAACACTGTTGATGACTCCTCACACCAACATTACCAGTATCATCCCTTCGTTACCCCTCGAGACCAGGTGGCCAATGCTCTCAAATTGTAAGTCATTCCAAGAATCTTGGAAAATCAAAGCATTTCAAGTTTGACCAAAACTATAGAGAGAATTATAAAGATTTATGACATCAACTAAGTATATTATGAAAATATAGTTAATAAAGAATCTAATGATGTTTAGGTGGCATCATAAATGTTATGATCTTAGCATATAAAGTTTGGTCAAACTTGAGATGCTTTGACTCTCTGAGATTCTTGGATGACTTACAATTTGAGATGGAGGAGTAGCACGCAGACCGCGAGGATGGGGACCTCTCCGCGGCCGCTGCCGCCCTCAGGCCTCAGCAGGTCAGCCCCTTGTTCTGTCTAAGCGTTGCGGGCTTGCAGTTCCATTTGCATCTGGAGAAACACGGGAAGTTCGCCGGCCGGCGAAGGACCCTACCTCCACGTCGTGGCAGTGTGTTCGTGTTCTTGCCAGGTGCGCAGTATCCTTTCCCTTCCCCCCTTCTTGTCACTCTCATCTCTCCCACATTTGCCAATTGGAAGCTGGAGAGACTTGATGCAGTTCCTGTAACAATCGGCTTAGCCTAGGCCAGGTGCGCAAAACCTCTTGCTTGCAGTTCCTGGAGACACATGCTCATGTCGTTCAAATGGACAGCTGGGTTGCCAAGAAATTCCCAGAACTATACTTCACTGCTTGATGCTTGGCCTTCATTTAAGCTGGCTTGCCTACTTTGGACGTTTTAGCAATAATCCAATCTTTTTGCAAGACTAGTGTTGTGCTGAATTTCCGAACACCTTCAAACCTTAATATCCTACTAGGACTAGGATCCTTTTGGCCCGAGCAGTTTGGGGGCGCAGCCTTATTTCTTCCCAGGTACTTCTTAATGTTACTTGGACCTGCCTGTAGTATTGCTCCAGTGTTAGTGATTAGCAAGCAATCAATTTCAGTGGTAATGTTCGTTGTCATGTATGATCAGATAGTGATGAATATGTGTGCCTTACCTCTGTTGCTGTTTTATATCTCAATCAAGTTAATTTCTCCCTGTTATCTACTTTAACTTGAGATCAGCTTTTTTCTTAACATCCCTTTTGTGCACCCCCTTCTGCATATGCAGGCTGCAACAAGTAACTGGACGCATACTGCAAGTGAAGTCTCTTTTGAGATACAGTAGTAGGCCAGTAACACGATGGCTTTCAGGCAGTCAGAGGACGATGCACAAGAAGGTGCAACGCCAGTGACAATGCATCACGCCAACATAGCCGAGATCATCCCTTCGCTGCCCCTGGAGACTAGGTGGCGACCGTTCCGGCTTCGCCATTACGCCGGCTTTTGGTTGCTAGAGGCAAAAACACTGAAGATAGGCATCCCGGTCGTCCATTCTTGCTTCAAGTCGAGACCCACCGACGTGTTCCTTGCAAGCTTTCCCAAGTCTGGCACCACTTGGCTCAAGGCCCTCGCCTTCGCAATGCTGAAGCGATCCATGCATCCGCCATGCGACGACGGCCATCCTTTGCGCCATTGCAACCCCCACGACATTGTCAAGACTCTTGAATTTGAATTCAACACGAAGGATGAGTTTGATGCGCCCCTTCACCACGCGTGCTGGCCACACACCTTCCCTACTCCTTGCTGCCTGACTGCATCACAGGGAGCGCTCAGGGTGTCGGATCGTGTACATCTGCCGGGAACCCAAGGATGCTCTAGTCTTGTTCTGGTTCTTCACAAGGAAGTTGGCGTCAACGAGGGGGGTTGATGCCCAGTCATTCACGATCCAGGAGGCTTTGGACATGTTCTGCGAAGGTCGTTGTCCGGTCAGGGCCCGCAGTGGCAGCATGTTCTCCAGTACTGGGAGGAGAGCCTGAGGAGGCCTGACAAGGTGTTGTTTCTTAGGTATGAGGATATGCTGCTTGAGCCAGAGAGTTACGTCAAGAAACTAGCAAAGTTCATTGGATGTGAATTTTCCAAGGAAGAGGATGAGGGAGGGGTGGTGAGCGCTATCGTGGAGCTGTGTAGCCTGCGCAAGCTGAAGGACATGGAGGTGGAAGCACTAGGTTAGGGGCCAAGAATGAAAGCTTCCTCAGGAAGGGAGTTGTTGGAGATTGGAGCAACCACATGACGCCAGAGATGGCGCAGAGGCTAGACATGGTCGTTGAGGATGCATTGCAAGGGACTGGATTCACATTTGCGAGCACAGTATGAGCCACCCTTGGCTTATATACAGTACTGGTTGCAAACTGTAAAATGTTAAGGTCAACTAGTTTGGTTGGTATTGCTGGTTGCTGGTTGGAAACTGTAGTCTATAGAATGTCAGGATCAGCTAGTTTGGTCAGTAGTGCTGCGTGCTGCTTGCAGTCTGCAGATATCATACCGCCCATGGTGAGCACTGTGCTTCAGCGACTGGTGGGAAAATATGGACTCTAGGACTCCATCCTACCGGGATTTAATTTATGTGCAAATCATTTGTATAATAATAACTTTGCTGCAAATCATAGTTTGTGGCATCTTCATTTGTATAATAATTACTTCGCTGCAAAGTATAATTTGTGGCATCTTGTGACACAAAAATAGCATGCATCATACCATGTAAAATTCATGCAGTTGTCCAAAACGTACGAGTATTCCACGAAAGAATAAGTAAAAAAACATTTATATATTTTGATCAAAAAAAGAAGAAAGAAAAAGAGAGCGTGGTTCAGGCATGCTTGTCATGCAAAGTTGTATGGTGCCGTGAGCATTTCCTTCGAGGCCTGCACTGCAAAGTCATCTTTCACCGGCTCCATTTTTCTTCACAAAACTCTCCCTGCCCTGTGCCATCTGTGAAGTCAACTGTTGCTGGAGTTCGATATAGCTCCACAAACTATAAAACCGGACATTTGATACCTTCAACTACTGAACCCGGTTGTTTTTCCTTTTTTAATGTATTTCAAGTCGATTTAGCATGATGTAGTGTCACATCACATCAACCACAGTCAGGAGAGTCAAATAGAGTTCAATGATGTAGTGTCACATCACAAACTATAAAACCGGACATTTGACACCTCAAAATCTAGTTTAATATTAGAAAATTCATAGGAACATTACTTTAACTAAGAAAAATGTTAAATGAGTTTCATATTTCTTCTAAAACCATGATAGACATTATGGTCAATAGATTGGAATTATTTGAGCCTTATACGCTCTCATTCCTACGTGTCTAACCTATGTACATCATAATATAAAGTATGATTTTATTAAGAAAAATCTGAAAGTCGTTCATATTACTACGCTATAAGACAAAAATTTCTTTGATTGTTTCTAACATTAACCAAATCTTAGGATTTTTTTTTGTGTAACCTTTTTTATAAAATTATATTTAACCCTAAATTATGACGTAGTCCGGCTTCTTCTCTCTCATGCCTGATGTGGCATCACATAGGACATCTCACGTTTTTCTAGAAACAAAAAGAATCTTCATTCCTGCCTCTTCAAAGGACATCTGATGTGGAGCTGCTTTTACAACAAACCGCCATTCCACAACACCACCACCCCCCACCACCCCCCCCCCCACCCCCCCCTCTTTCCTCTCTTCAAGGAGAAATGTTTGTTGTATAAAAAAGAAAGGACAGATCATCCGCATGGCAGGCCAGACGAAAAGATGGGCCCAATGGTCTGGTCCAAGTTGTGCTGCAGGCGGCAGCCCACACACCACAGCGGAGGCCATCTAGCCGACGGCGACATGGCGTCCGACGACGACGACCTCACGAGATCCACGGGCGTACAGCCCCCCGGCTTCTTCTCTCTCACGCCGACCGCGAGAACGACTCCGTGTCCGCGGACGCCTTCTCCTCTTTCTCCAACTCTAGCAGCTGCTGCATTCGGGGAGGGAAACGCGGCCAGTTTGCCGGGCACCAACACAGCCTGCCGCCACGTCGCCGGCATCTTCTTTCCCGGTGCGCAAAATCCCTCTCTCTTTCCCGTCAATCTCTCCCCTCTCTCCCGCTGCTCCGCGTACTGGAGAATCTGAAAACTCTCGCTGCTAGTTGGGGTTGGGGACACCTGATATTACTATAAGCATGACGCTTGAACAGTTTACCTTCCGGCAACGATCGGTCCAGCCTACTTCTCGTAGTCGCGGTTAGTTCATAGCTGGGATTCATGTGGATGGACTTGCTAGTGGCTAGTGTGTATTTCCTGCATATGAATTAGATTATCTCAACTTATTTGTGGATTAAGTTTGTCCATAAATGTTTTCTTCAGTGGAATGGATGCTATGGTATCCATATGCTAGCTTTGGATCTGTTAGTGTCCACATTTTATGGTGTATAGATTCTGCATTGAGCAAAATGGAACTGTATGGAGTCTAGAATGTTTGAGGAATGGGGAAGAGTACAGAATCAAATTAAGTCGTGACAAAGGAACAAACATAGGAGAGGTGACCGGGACTACAACCGTGACGGTTATGGCGGTGGCCGCGGGGACCGCAGTGGTTTCGGCGTTGTTCAGAACCGGGGCGGCTTCAACGGTGGGCGCGGTGACCGTGGCGGCGAGGGTGGCCGTGGAGACCGTGGCGGTTACAACGGTGGGCGCGGCGACCGTGGCGGCGCAGGTGGCCGAGGCGACCGTGGCGGCTACAACGGTGGGCGCGGTGACCGTGGCGGAGAAGGTGGCTGCGGAGACCGCGGCGGCCTCTGTGGTGGCCGGGGCGGCGGCCACGATGGAGGACGTGGCGGCCGTGGCAATGGATGGCGTGATGATCAGGGTGCTTATGCCGGTGGTCGAAACGATCGTGGCGCTCAACCTGATGGCCGCAGTGAACGTGCGAAGCAAGGAGGTCCAGGTAACAATGGCCGTGACGGCCGTGGGGAATCTGATGAAGACCAAGAACCTCGTCCTCCTCGTGCACTTGTCTGGCAGAGAAAGCAAGGCCAGGGAGATGAGCGTGGCAATCAGGCAATTGGACTCGGCAAGTCAGGTGAAATTCCTCCCCAAAACATTAATGTCTCTGACTTTGAGCTTGTTGAGGAGAAACATCATGAGTTGATAGAGAATCAGGCCAAGTCCTCTGGCCATAATTCCAATGTACTCCCAATCCAAGAGGCTGCTAGAGTTCCTAAAATTATTGTGGGGGGTGAACAGAAGAACTGTGACATCTGTGGTATGAAGAATCACAATACCATAGACTGTCGTAGGTGGTTTTGTGAAATATGTAGCTGCAACTCTCACAGCACTTATGATTGCACTGCTTGTGTCCCTTGGAACTATGTCCCAGAATTATGTGCTGCTCACAGTGAAGGACAGAGCTTTTTCTTAATTGATGAAATCCTAGATTCAAAAATCACTAAGGAAAGATCCAGCTCCGCTGTTATCTCAGTGATCAAAGGTAGAGTTTCTGCAAGAGATATTGAGATGGTGTTTGGCAATTTGTTTGGGTCTGCTCTATGGCGCTGGTCTGCTAGACCAGTCAATGAAACAACCTTTGTGATGAGGTTCCCTACCCCCAGCATGGTACAGGAATGGAGTCACATCAAACATATGGCCATGAAAGGAGGGGAGGCTATGATACAAATTGATCCATGGAACTCCTCTGCAGGGGTTGAGGGTGAGCTACACCAGGGATGGTTTAGGATATCTAACATCCCTGATGATCAGAGAGCCATAATCACTATCTCTAAAGTGGCTGGCTTGGTTGGCAAGGCTATGGTAATAGATGAGAAATCAAGATTCAGACTGGACTATGTCAGGGTCAAGTTAGCTTGCAGGGATGTCACCAGAGTCCCAAGAAGAGTTGAGGCATATTTGGAAACCACCAGATACTTCTTTGGTTTTGAGAGGGAAGTGGAGGAGGCTGAAACCATGAAAGGAAATAAATTAGCTGTTAAGATTAATGATGAGCAACACCCTACCAAGAAATTCAGAACTGATAATCATGATAATGACAAGCCTGGCAACTCTAACAGTGGGAGGAACAATACAGACTCCCAAGGGGATAAAAGGATGGGCAAGCAAGTGGCTTTATCTGCCCCACCTAAGATGAGAACATATGGCTCTGAGGGTAACAAGTTCATGAAAGATGCTCAGAAAGCTTATACTAAACCATCTGAAAGTGATGAAGAAGGGAAGGTATACATTCCTGATAGAATTGAAGAATGGGAATTTGACAGTGACTCTGAGGACCAAGAAAAGAGAAAGGTATTCATAGAAGGGCAATCCTCTAAACAAAATAAAGTCATCAATCAGGTGTGGACCATTAAGATACCTGAATTGCCTGACATAACAATGACTGAAGATCCTCCCATTATCGCAGTACAGCTTGAACAGGATGGCAGTAAGGATAAGGCTAATGACAAAGGACTAATCTTATCCAAGGAGGCATCTCCTAAGATTTTCATATCTGATGATAACATTATATATACACAGGATAGCCAGAACATGGAGGGGGTGACATCTGGTGATGCTGATGATAGCGGAAAAGCTAATATGAATGGTACAGATGTGAAGACAAAGATGCACCTTACTCCAAATTTGACCAACATGGAGAAGGAAACTTCAAATGATGGGTTAGCCTCTGTCACGCTTGCTCCAAGATTGGACAATACAATGATGAATACCATCACTGAGGAGAACTTCAATGACGCTGCTTATAAGCCAGATAGTGATGTCCTGGAGACTGTCTCTACCAAGATGATAGGTGAAGCTTTCTGTGCTCCCCAAGTGAATCAACCCCCACTAGTACAACCCAAGAGGAGGAGTGAAAGATTATTGAAGGAAGTGACCCTCACCACCAAAGAGAAGAATGAGAGGATGGCTAAGAAGAGAAACTTAGAAGGTAACCCTGCAAATTCCAATATGTTTTCTGTTTTGCCTATTGATGAAATTGTTGATTTATCCTCAAATATGGGTGTTAGTATTGATGCTTCAGATTTTAGTTCCTTTGACTTGCTTAGAGATCTGGAGACTTCTAGACATGATCTTTATATTAAACAGACTGCTAATGAACAAAAATCTAAAGAAGACGTCATTAATAATGATGAATCTAACAAATCACCCTTACCTATTGAATGGGTCCATGATGAATCCTCTGAATCAGAGGAGTTTACCTCCAAAAAAAGGCTAGGGCAATGAGGAAATCCTTGAAAAAATCTCCTAAGAGGATGACACAGGACAGTGATAAGGACCAGGAAACTCTTGGCCTTAGAACTAGAAAGGGTAGGAAACCTAACCATCTTGGTCACAAGAAGGAAAAAATGGATTTAAATGACAATACAAGGTTTAGTGTGGAACTGTAGGGGCCTCAGGAAAACTGGGGTCGCCACTTTCTTGACTTCTTTAATCTTCCAATATAACCTTCACTTTCTTGGTATTCAAGAAACCATGCTTGAAGATATCGATGACAGCTTATTGAGAAAATTTGATCCCAATCATGACTTCCTTTTGATATTAAGTTGATGATCCATACGATGAAGCTCTGGGAGAGTGCTATCGAGCATCGCCTAAGAAGAGTGACAAGTGTGACCCAAAATCAATTTGGGTTTATGCCTGGTAGGTCGACAATGAAGGCAATTTTCTTATTACGACAGTTGATGGAGAGATATAGGAAGCAGAAGAAGGACTTGCACATGGTCTTTATTGACCTCGAGAAGGCATATGACAAAGTACCGAGAAATGTCATGTGGTGGGCCTTGGAAAAGCACAAAGTCCCAACTAAGTACATCACCCTTATCGAGGATATGTACAGGGATGTGGTGACGTGTGTCCGAACATGTGATGGCGACACCAGTGACTTTCCAATTAAAATAAGGCTACATTAAGGGTCAGCATTGAACCCTTATTTATTTGCTTTGGTGGTGGATGAGGTCACAAGGGACAAACAAGGTGATATCCCTTGGTGTATGCTCTTTGCTGATGATGTGGTGCTAGTTGACGAGTCAAGGGCAGGGGTTAATAAGAAGTTAGAACTATGGAGGCACACGTTAGAGTCAAAAGGGTTTAGACTTAGTAGGACAAAGACCGAGTACATGAGGTGCGACTTCAGCGCGACTAGAAATGAGGAGGGAGACGTTAGTCTCGATGGGCAAGTGGTGGCCAAGAAGGATACTTTTTGGTATTTAGGATCGATGATACAAAAGGATGGCGACATCGATGAAGATGTTAGGAATAGAATCTCAGCCTGTTAGTTGAAATGGCGTCAATCTTCAAGTGTCCTCTGTGATAAAAGGGTGCCTCAGAAGTTAAAAGGTAAGTTTTATAGGACAGTGATTTGTCCGGTGATGCTATACGGTGCTGAATGTTGGCCTATAAAAAGGTGACATATCCAGCAATTGAGTGTAGCAGAGATGCGTATGTTGTGATGGTGTTGTGGGCACACAAGGAGGGATAGAGTCCGGAATGACGATATTTGGGATAGGGTTGGGGTGGCACCAATTGAGGAGAAATTGATTTAACACCAGTTGAGATGGTTTGTCCATGTCCAACGGAGGCCACCTGAGGCGCCGGTGCGTAGTGGGGTTGTAAAGCGGGTCGATACGGTAGAGGTCGACCTAAACTAACTTGGAATGAGTCGGTTAAGAGAGACCTTAAGGAGTGGAATATCCCTAAGGATTTAGCCATAGATAGGAGCGCTTAGAGACTAGCAATTAACGTGCCTGAACCGTAATCCTTTTTCTTGTACCCTTTATGTGTCCTTTGTTTTCTGATCTCTTTTGGGTTTCATCTATAGTCTACCCCAACTTGCTTGGGATAAAAAGCTATGTTGTTGTTGTTGTTCATGACTTCCTTTGGATGTGGAATCCCTCCAAAGGTCTGTCTAGGGGTATTCTGGTGGGTGTTAGGCTAGAGTTCTATGATATTGGCTCTTTTAAGCAAGGGGAGTTCATGCTACAATTGAATCTATGGGATAAAACGAATAAGATCAAGTGGAACCTTCTGATTGTCTATGGACCAGCCCAGGAGGAAAACAAATTAAAGTTTCTGTCTGAACTTGCCCATTTTTGCTCCTCCAGCAAGGAACCCTTGATGATTGGAGGTGATTTCAATATTGTGAGATATGCTAATGAAAAGAACAATGAGTCTGGCCCCCACAAACACTCTGATATGTTTAACTCCCTTATTCATACATATGAACTGAGAGAAATCATCATGACTGGGGGTGTTTACACCTAGTCCAACAACCAAGAGTTTCCTACTTTTGAAAAACTTGACAGGATCCTGGTACAAAAAGAGTGGGAAGACTTATTTCCCCTTTCTATGGTCAAAAAACTTCCTAGGGAGGTTTCTAACCACAATCCTCTAATTCTTTTAACTGATGCTGTAATCCCCAGTAAAAATATTCAATTTAGATTTGAGTTGAGATGGCTTAAAGACCCTGAATTCTTCAGGCTGGTGGAGAAAATTTGGAATAAACCATGTAGAGCAAAGTCTACCCTGGATAAATTCAACAAAAACTCAAACTCATCAAGCAATACTTCAAGGGATGGGGGCTTAATATAGCCGGAGAACTGAGGAAGAGAAGGAAAGAGATGCAAAGTGAGTTAATCAACCTGGAACAGCTTGAAGAGGATAATATGCTATCCCCCGAGCATTGGCAAAGAAAATCTTGTATCCTTGAAGAAAATTTGAAGCTATTAGAACATGAAGAATTGCATTGGATTAGTAGGTCTCATGAAAACTGGCTGCTATATGGAGACTCAAACACTAAATATTTTCATAAAGTTGCCTGTGGGAGAAAAAGAAAAAAATACCATTACCAGCCTATCAAAATGGGATGAAGTAATTGATGGGGATGAGAATCTTATCTCCCATGCAACTGAATATTACTTTGAGTTGTTTGGCCTAGCCCTGGAGAATAATTTTCAAATAGATGATGATATTTGGGGAGGTGACTCACCTATCTGAATCAGATAATGAGCATCTGTGCAGACCTTTCTCTGAAATAGAGATTTAGGAAGCATTATCTCAAATGGAGAAGAACAAGGCTGCTGGTCCAAATAGCATCCCAATTGAGTTCTACCAATCCAGTTGGCATATAATAAAAAGAGACATTATGAACCTCTTTGAGGATTTTCATGCTGACAGAGTGTATATAAGTCATATTAACTATGGGATAATCACTTTACTACCCAAGGTGTCTGATGTTGCTAAAATTCAGCAATTCAGACCCATATGCCTTCTAAATTGCTTGTATAAGTTGATCACAAAAACCTTATGTTGGGGAACAACTTTGACACACAAACTTCCATCATAAACTTTAGAGTCGAGAACAAAACTCTCGTTATAAATATTTGAGACAACTCAATATTCGACGAAAATGACGTGTACACTTCGCCGTGATTATTTCAGACTTCGCATACATGTTTTCACATGTTTTAGGTTATCCGGCGAAGATGACTTCGCTAGACTCTTGACGACCAGCGAAGCCGACGTGGCGGCTCAGCATGAAGAGTCTATGAGGTTCTCAGCTAAGTCAAGAAATTATGATCAAGTCTAAAGTTTCTTAAGAGGACAAAAGGAAAAGAGCGAAGTGTGTTTCACTACTTCGCTAATGTACTTTCTAGCTAAATATATAGGAGGTTCCATGGCTAATTTTATAAGATTCCTTGAATGGCGAAACCAGGGGGGTCTATAAATACCCCCTGAGTGTAAGTTTTTGAACAGAATGAAATACAATTGCGACCAACATATTGTTTTCACCTTCATATATGTGTGTGATTTCATTACCCAACATCTTGCGCTGTCTGTTTGTGTGATTGAAGACACCCACGACCACCAAAATGGCAAGACCCAGTAAAAAGATAGCTCCAGCTGATGGCAACTCCACTTAAGACCCAATCAACAAGATGCAATAGAAACTGAAACCAGACGTATTCAAGAAGAAGAAGAAATTCAGAATGAAGAAAGAAGACTCAAAGAACTCGAAGATCAACTCATTGTCAAGAAAAAGTAGCTGGAGGAAGCAAGAGCGAAGACAAGAGAAAAGTCTCTAAAACAAAGAATCGAGGAAGAAGAGGCTGAACTAAGAAAGCTCAACGATGAATTAGAAAATGAGAGCGAAGTCATGATTCAAGATCCAAACTCAGCAAGCAAAAACACCAACAGCAAATAAAACCAAAGTCAAATAGCAACAATCGATATAGAGACGCCCTTGTCAATCGACGTTCAGCTAGCGAAGTGGCCAGCAGGTTTCAAATTCAACATCATCCCAACCTACAATGGTATGTCCGACCCAAAACAATTCCTTATGAGCTTTGAAGTAGCAGTAGCATCAAGCGGGGGAGATGCGAACACCTTAGCGAAGTCGCTCATCATGGCAGTAAGAGGACCAGCGCAGCATTGGTACTCTTCGCTAAAACCAAGGTCAATCAAATCTTGGGATCAACTTCGCACAATGTTACTCCTAGATTTTCAAGGCTTACAAAGAGTCGAACTCATCAGCGATGATCTTTTCAACATCAAGCAGCAACCAAAAGAACCGTTGAGCCAATATTACAAAAGATTTGTACAAATAAAAGCTCAAATACCAAACATACCAGACAAAGTTATCATCATAGCAGCAATCAAAGGACTGTGAGCAGGCCAACTCTCATCACACTTCAAAAGGAAAAGACCAATCACAGTGGAAAAGTTATATGAAGAAATAAGAAAATACTGTGAGTCCGACGAAGACTACAGAAAAAGAATAGAAGAAGAGAATGGAGAAAGAAACATGTCAAGATCAAATAACAGTTCCTGACACTCAAGAATAAATGCTGAGCGAACACCATTTCAGAAGATAAATCACATCAACAACATGAGCGAAGCTGCCAGTCAAGGTCCAAGATCAAACAATCAAAGAAATTTTCAAAACAACAGAAGTTACAAGAAAAACTTCCAGCAAAGGGAAAATTATAACAACCAAAGTAGAAACTTTGAAAGGAAAATCTTGAGGCTCGAAGAAATGTACTGCATCATACATGGCAAAGGGGCTGGTCACACATCAAAGATATGCCCAAGAGTAAAGAAAAACATTGAAGAAATACAAGAAGAAAATATAGCAACTTCACAGCTAAAAGTTGTCAATCATCTAGCTCCCCAAAGAACAAGTTACTTGCCAATAACTTACCCTCAGCATATGTTACCACCACCTCTGCCAATCTATAATTATCAACCGTTAGCAGCGTGCCCGCAAAATCAATGGGGCCCAAGCCAGCAGCAAAGTTTCCACCCTGAAAGTTCAGTAGCAAACAACAATCATCAAATTCAATACAACAACAACATGCCCAAAGCGTCAACAAGCAACGGGAATGCAATCATCCCAAGCAAAGGTAGAATTATGACAATCTTCGGAGGAAACAGCATGGAGCTTGATACAAGAAATGAAAAGAAATTATTTTAGAAGAGTAAACTCCATAGCAGTCGAAGGTCCATTCAAGAAAACAAGATAGTCTCACATGCCAATCACATTCTCAAAACAAGATCTCAAACTCAAATATTACCCTCATAAGGACGCAATGGTCATAGAAGCAAACATTGAAGGTTGGGCAGTAACAAAAATTCTAATAGATGGTGGCAGCTCAGTAGATATCATATTCACAAGAACTCTAGATGCAATGCGAATTGACAGAAAAATCTTGGGAATGGCCGAGCACCCATTAGTTGGCTTCGGCGGAAAGAAAATAAACTCTGTCGGCAGAATTGTCTTGCCAGTCTCATTTGAAATAGTGAATAATGCGAGAACAGAGCAAATAACATTCGATGTTGTCGAAGTGCATAGCCAATACAACACAATCTTTGGAAGGGGAAGTTTAAATGCTTTCGAAGCCATAGTAAGCTACCCATACTTATGCATGAAGATGCCAGCAGTCAATGGCATCATAACCATCTTCGGCAATCAAACAGAGGCAAGAAACATAGAAAGAGATGCGAGCCTAGCTTTCAAAAATATCCACG
Organism: Bothriochloa decipiens; assembly: GCA_023333625.1. Taxonomy (NCBI): domain Eukaryota; kingdom Viridiplantae; phylum Streptophyta; class Magnoliopsida; order Poales; family Poaceae; genus Bothriochloa; species Bothriochloa decipiens. The sequence goes on from CM041634.1 coordinate 60,065,080, forward strand.
TCATACAAGGAGAAGAAGAAGATAATGAGCTTGAAACTAAAAACACGAAGACACAAGAAAAAGCGAAGCCTTGCAAAGACACAAAGAAAGTACCAATCGACCCAATGGTGCCAGAAAGATAAGTTATCATGGGTACAAATCTATCAAAAGAAGAAGAAAAAAAGATAATAAAAGTCCTACGAAGTAACAAGGATATCTTCGCCTGGTCTACACAAGACTTAGGAGGAGTAAGTAGGGATGTTATAGAACACAAGTTAAACATCAACCCAAACTTCAGGCCAAAAAAGTAAAAACTCAGAAAGTTATCGGAAGACAGAACACAAGCTGCAAAAGCCGAAGTCCAAAGATTGTTAGATGCAAAAGTCATAAGAGAAGTTCAATTCACAACTTGGCTTGCAAACATAGTCATGGTGCAGAAGAAAAAAAAGTGAAGAATGTGCATAGACTTCACAGATCTCAACAAAGCATGCCCAAAAGACAACTTTTCATTACCAAGAATTGACACTTTGGTAGATCAGGCAACAGGAAGTGAAATGCTCAGTTTCCTCGACTGCTATTCAGGCTACCATCAGATTTGGATGAAAAAAGAAGATGAAGAGTACACAAGTTTCATTGCACCATTCGAAACTTACTATTTCCAAAGAATGACCGAGGGGCTTCACAATGCAGGAACAACTTTCATCAGAATGACATCCACAGTCCTCAAAGATCAAATACCAAGAAATTTGCTTACGTATGTTGATGACTTGGTAGTCAAAAGTAAGAAAAGAGAAGACCATGTTGAAGACTTACAAGAAACCTTCTCAAACCTCAGAAAAGCAAATCTAAAGTTGAACCCAGAAAAATACACATTTGGAGTTTAAATAGGCAAAATTTTAGGGTGCATCGTATCCACAAAAGGAATTGACCCGAATCCAGAGAAGGTGAAGGCAATACTGAACATGCAAGTGCCAAAAAACATCAAGGACATCCAAAAGCTATCAGGAAGATTAGCTTCGCTGAACAGATTTATATCCAAATCAGCTGAGCAAAGCCTCCCAATATTTCAAGCACTAAAAGGAAAAAAGAAAAAATTCAACTGGGGCAAGCACAACAAGAAGCTTTCAAAGAAATAAAGAAGCATCTATCCAACCCCACAACTTTGGCAACACCTGACCCAACAGCAGACTTGCTACTATATGTATCAGCAAACAAAAGTACAATTAGTGCAGTACTGATACAAGAAGAAGAAAATGAGCACTCAACAAGACAAATTCCAGTATACTTCGCATCCGAAGCTTTGTCTGGATCAAAAATTTTCTATTCAAAAATCGAGAAAATTGCATATGCAGTACTTATGGCATCCAGAAAGTTGAAACACTACTTCCAAGCACACAAAATAAGAGTGCCAACAAATCAACCCCTCAAAAAAGTGCTACAAGGCTGTAAGTCCTCAGGGAGATTGGAAAAATAGGCTGCAGAATTGTCTCAATTCTTCATCAAATTTGAGAAAAGAACAACAATCAAATCTCAAGTGTTGGCTGACTTCGTAGCAGATTGGACACCTTCAAAGTACAATCAAGAAAGAATAGAGCAACCAGAATGGATAATCTATTGTGACGGCGCTTGGGGCTTCGTCGGCGCAGGAGTAGCAGCAATCATAACCTCACCTTCTGGAATCAAACTCAAATACGCAGCAAGACTAAACTTTCAATGCACCAACAACATTGCAGAATATGAGGCGGTATTGTTGGAATTTCACATAGCAAGAGCAATGGGAATTCAAAAGCTAATAATCAAGACAGATTCTCAAGTTGTGGCTGGGCATATAGAGAAAAATTACAAAGCACGAGACCCAGAACTAGTAAAGTATCTCCAACTATTGAGGGAACAAGAAAAACACTTCGCTGAATTCACAGTGAAAGGTATCCCAAGAAATGATAACACAGATGCAGACAAAATTGCAAAAAGTTAGAGTTACCACTAGAAGTATTCTTCCAAACTATCACTGAAGCCTCAACAAAAACAAAAGTTGAACAACCGAAAGAAGTACACATCATAGAAAGTGAAGAATGGAGAGCTCCAATTATGGCATTCCTCAAAGGATTTCATGAGCCAGAAAAGGAAGTTGACGAAATAAGAATGAAGCAAAAGACCAGAAGTTACAAAATCATCAATGAAGAACTGTACAAGGAAGGAGTTTGCCAACCACTACTAAAGTGTATCTCAAGAGAAGATGGGAAAAACTTATTGAAAGAAATACATGAGGGAGTCTGTGGATGTCACGCTAGGGCTAGATTAATAGTTGGGAAAGCTTTTAGACAAGGGTTTTTCTGGCCAACTGCCCAAAGTGACAGCAAAGAAATCATTTGGACTTGCCACAATTGTCAAATGGCAGGATGTAAAGTCAATGCACTAGGAACAAACCTACAACCAATTGAACCAACTTGACCACTTACAAGATGGGGAATCGACATAGTTAGAAAATTACCTCCGGCTCAAGGCAATTACCAATACGCAATAGTCGCAGTTGAATATTTCATCAAGTGGATTGAAGCGAAGCCAATCACCAACATGTCTTCTTACACAATGAAAAAAATTCCTATGGCAAAACATCATATGCAAATTCAGAGTTTCGAGACACATCACTGTAGATAATGGAACCCAGTTTGATAGCGAAGACTTCAGAGAATACTGCCATTCAATGGGAATCAAACTTTGCTTCGCATCAGTAAGACACCCACAGTCTAATGGAGCAGTCGAAAGAGCAAACGGGATAATTTGCACTGGAATTTCAAAGTGCTTAACATACCTAAAAAAAGAAAATGGGTCGACGAATTACCAAGAGTAATCTGGTCTCACTACACTTCAAAATTGAGGCCAACAGATTTTTCTCCATTCAAGTTACTTTACGGAGATGACGCAATGACTCCCGAAGAAATAAAATACGAAGGTTCAAGAACAAATATTCAAATGATCACAGAAGAAGACCAAGAAACAAGCAAAGATTTGCTCGAAGAAAAAAGAAACAAAGCCCTTGAAAATATCAATAAGTATCAACTTAAAAAAAGAAGTGGTACAACAAGAAAGTCAAGCCAAGAGAGCTAGCACCAGGAGATTTTGTCCTCAAAAGAAAAAGAGATAAAGACACAGCAGGAAAATTTCAACAAAAGTGGGAAGAGCCTTTCATCATCACAAGAACAAACAAAGAAGGTGCGTATCACCTAGCAAATCTGAAAGATGAAGAACTTAGTCACACTTGGAATATAGAAGCACTTTATAAATATTACCCGTAGCCAAACTAAAAGAGTAGTTTCATTTTCTGCAAAGTAGAAGTAGAAGTATCATTCCAAGCAACTTTATAATTTAAAATGTTATGGAGCTGCACTCTTTTTCTACTCAGGGGACCCTTCGTAGGGTGAGTGATTTTTTAATGAGGCAGTCTCTTAGTAAATCTCATGGAATATAAATGAGAAAGTAGTTTTCCCAGAGATATGTCTCCACATTAAAGTACAAAATGCCGAAGAGTATATCCAACATATACTTTCATATCGGCACAAATTTTACAAAACTAAGTTAGCATCAATATTTTATTAAATCTAAAAATGCTAACTTATCCAACTCAAATAAGTCTAAGATAAATTTTTTAACTTCATTTCACTAAGGTGAAAAAGTTTTCAGCTTCTAAGGAAGCGTACGCGTCCACTTCGCATAAAAAAGAAGGGACGGCGTTTTAAAAATTGCTAAGGCAAATTTTTCGACTTCATTTCACTAAGGTGAAAATATTTTCAGCTTCTAAGAAAGCGTACGCGTCCACTTCGCACGAAAAAGAAGGGACAGCATTTCAAAATTTGCTAAGGCAAATTTTTTAACTTCATTTCACTAAGGTCAAAATATTTTCAGCTTCTAAGGAAGCGTACGCATCCACTTCGCACGAAAAAGAAGGGACGACGTTTTAAAATTTGCTAAGGCAAATTTTTTAACTTCATTTCACTAAGATGAAAATGTTTTCAGCTTCTAAGGAAGCGTACGCGTCCACTTCGCACGAAAAAGAAGGGACGACGTTTCAAAATTTGCTAAGGCAAATTTTTCGACTTTATTTCACTAAGGTGAATATGTTTTCAGCTTCTAAGGAAGCGTACGCGTCTACTTCACACGAAAAAGAAGGGACGGCGTTTCAAAATTTGCTAAGGCAAATTTTTTAACTTTATTTCACTAAGGTGAAAATGTTTTTAGCTTCTAAGGAAGCGTACGTGTCCACTTCGCACAAAAAAGAAGGGAGCGTTTTAAAATTTGCTAAGGTAAATTTTTCAACTTTATTTCACTAAGGTAAAAATATTTTCAGCTTCTAAGGAAGCGTACGCGTCCACTTCACACGAAAAAGAAGGGAGGGCGTTTCAAAATTTGGTAAGACAAATTTTTTGACTTCATTTCACTAAGGTGAAAATGTTTTCAGCTTCTAAGAAAGCGTACGCATCCACTTCGTACAAAAAAGAAGGGACGTCATTTGAAAATTTGCTAAGGCAAATTTTTCATCTTCATTTCACTAAGGTGAAAATATTTTCAGCTTTTAAGGAAGCGTACACGTTCACTTCGCATGAAAAAGAAGGGACGACGTTTCAAAATTTGCTAAGGCAAATTTTTCGACTTTATTTTACTAAGGTGAAAATATTTTCAGCTTCTAAGGAAGCGTAAGCATACACTTCGCACAAAAAAGAAGGGACGGCGTTTCAAAATTTGCTAAAACAATTTTTTTGACTTTATTTCACTAAGGTGAAAGTGTTTTCAGCTTCTAAGGAAGCATACGCGTCCACTTCGCACGAAAAAGAAGGGACGGCATTTCAAAATTCGCTAAGGCAAATTTTTTGAACTTTTTCCACTAAAAAGAAAACATTTTCAGTCTCTAGGCAAAGTATACGTGTATACTTCGAACAAAAAGTAGGAAGGACGTTTCAAAATTTATTTTTTTAAACCAGTCTCATCAAAGCAAAAATATTACCAGTCCTTAGACGAAGCACGGACAACTATCCTCAAACAAAAAGCAGGATCTTTAAAGAAAGACGATAAAATTCAAATCGATTATGCAATATTCATTTATAAGAAAAGGTAAACTCACACACTTCGTAGTACAACAAGATGTTTTGCCAATACAACTTACCCAATTACAAAAATATGTTTATAAAATTAGTCATCTTGAGAACTAACTACTTCGGCAGCATCACCAAGTATGTCGCTCATAACTTTGTTAATAACCTCATCCGCTTTATGGCGTAAATAGTCCTCACAAACATTCACCGGTGAAGTACTTGACTCAGATGACTATAAGAACAAGAAGTTAGAAAATAAGAGTCCAACCACAGAAGAAAAGAAAACTTCACACGTCAAATTTTTACCTGTGCAAAGTCCGTGAAATCAAAAACTCGGCAATTGAGAGGCCTGATATTATGGTATCGTTTATTCACATTTATAAAAGATTTGTAAGATAGAATCCCCAAAAAAATTCAAGTTTAAAAAAATGAGAGCAAAACTTACGAGCAAGAAAATCATCGATATTATAACCATCATACTTCACACGAAAATCATAGAACTCGCTAGGCTCGAAAATGAAGTTATCTTTACACATTAGCAGCGGGATAGCATCTTCGACATCCTGCACAGGCTCAGCATGAGGAACCTGTGCAGGATAGACAAATAGTCAAACAACTTCCAAGTACATATCTTACAAAGACAATAACTATGAACCATTGTATCTTGAAACCCTCTCATCTCACAAAAGAAAAAGATAACTAAAACCTAAGGCTAGCCACCACTAACATTGCTAGATCCGGCACCGTTTTGACCTCTAGCATCGGCCTCCCTCTTTGTGGCTTCCTCCGCTCCCTCTGAGCAGCCTCCGCCTCCTTTGCAATTTGCTAACATAAAAAGAGAGAAAAGTTAGATATGAAACACAATAGAAAACAAAAATGATTAAGTGTAAAATTTACCCTCTGTAATTTCTCTCTAGCTTTATCAAAGCAATGAGCCCAACCACCTAACCTCCAATACTGCTCAAGATACTTGTTGCACAATATTTGTATAGCCTTCGTCACATTGGTAAGTTCATTCACAGAAGAAAACTTGTAGTTGGCATCACAAAGTTGCGCAAACAAAGGATCTTGACTCTGTTTTATCAAATGAAACAAAGCACGAGCAGAGTAATATACCCCAATATCAACTGTGGTCTCGGTAACTCGGGACAAATCTTCGTATTGATGACAAAGCCAACTGAAGAAGCTATCACGATCACCAAGCTCCCAACATTTTTTCTCAGGGAGAGCTCCAAACTTGTCAGAGCATTCAAAACAAAGTTCCCAAATCTGGTTGCAACTATCGAAGAAGGACATGTCCTATTCCTGCAACTTCTTCTCAACATGTCGCATACCTTCCTTCAACTTTTCATTTTCATTAATAATCTTCTTCATCTCATCCTCTTTCTTCTCAACAGCAGCAAGAGCACTAATCAATCTAGTCTCTAAGTTATTATGGGCATCTACAACATCAGCTCTTTTCTTTTCTTTCTCGGCAAGTTGCTTCTTCAGATTTTCATTTTCAACTTGATAGTCACGTTCGCGAAGAGCAAAATTTTTCTCCTTCTCTTCTAAGCCCATTCGCAACCCTCTCATCAAGATAGAACATTTGTGCATCATAGACAAGCCAGCATCAGCAACTTCGAGCAAAGGTTTTTTTGATATCTCAAGCTCCGCATCCGGGACAGTGAAAGCCTCATCTGTATACTTTGATAGCTGAACCTCAGAAATGCGAGGCATCATCCGAAGTTTATCAGCCCCAATACCTATAAACTTGACACAATCAAGACCTAAACTTTTTCTTGGCAAAACTTCAAGCCCCGCTTTAGCTCATCAGAAACTTCCCCTCCGTCAATAGCAGGGCCAACAAGAGTTGCAGGATCTTGCTGAACATTCTTCATCTTGCCAAAATCAACATTCTTCTGGGGAGAAGATGGTGCATGAGGAAACATAGTTTCTGCAAAAATAGAAATCAAGACTTAGCAAAAGAAGACAATTCAAGTAAAAAGGAAACACGAGGGCACAATACTCACCAGTAGAAATGCGCTCTCCCAAACTGCAATCAACCTTCTGGCCAGTCTCAACATGAATAGTGGAGCTTGACAAGCGCACCAACCTTTCTTCATTAACCACTTCATCAAAAACTTCATCCACACTCTCCTCAAGATTAAGAGAATAAACCCTAGAGCCACCAGCTTTTCTCGCCATATTCAGAATACTGACTTCGCCAACCCCAACTGTTGCAGGGTCTTTAAGTGAAGTAGTCTTCCCAACATCAACATTATCATCATGAGACCCAACAACAGGAACCTCAGAGCCAAACTTTGGCGAAGTCGACCCAGCAGCTTTTTGAAAATCCCCAACTTGAGTCTCTTTCTCAGAGACCAAATTAACTCCCGCACCAACTTCGCCAAGACCACCAGCAGAAGCACCACGAGCTTGCAAATTCTGCAAGTTTTCATCAAGTGGAGTAAGTAATAGTGGGTCAAACCACTAGAAGAGAAAGTCATACAAATTTTTCTCACCTCATCCTCAACATCTTGAGAGATAGGAAAACCGACACCATCACCACCAACATCACCTCTGACAGCCTCACCACCACCTTCGCTACTAGCACCAACATCAGAAACAATATTCCTTTCAATATCCAAAGCCTGATCAAGAATAGAGTCAAGTTCTTCGCTATCAAGAAGAACAACAGGACTGTTATTTTTCTTGATCTTCTTCGCAACAACCTTAGTTGCACCTTCAGCAGCCTTACGTTTTCCTTTCGCCTGAGCAGCAGTTTTTTTCTTCCGGCCTTGTTTCTTCTCACGGCTGTAAGCAGGAGGAGGTCTCTCAAGATATTCAACCTTAGCAACCTCAAAAACCCTGTTCAAGTGCTTATACTCCAAACCAATAATCTTATCTATATTATCCTTCTCGCTCTTCACGTATTTACCAAGTAAATCATCTGCCCTATTTTTGACAGACTTCACAAATTCTTCATCCGAAGCATATGTCCTTGGGCGACAAAAATCATGGTCAAGAAACTTGTAATTGATGCCACGAATCTGCTTAGGATAGAAGCGCAAGAAGGTCCATCCTTTCCTCAATGGCCAGATTCTAGCTGTAGCATACTCTTCAACAATATCATGGGTGCATTGCAGCGAAGCTGTAGCCTTGAAGGCCTTTACCACAGTCTTAGAAATCATAGTAAGAGGAAAGGAAGGAGTACACACAAATCTTTCAATAACCATTTTCGCAGCCAAAGGATACTTTTTCACCATCCTCTTTGTAACAGGATCCCTTTCTTCAACCATTGGCACCTTATGATAAAACCAGTACCTGGACCAGTCACCAACTTCCCACTTGTTCTTTGTGGTAGGAGAAATCTGTGCAGCATTACGAGTTGTCTTAAAACTACAGCAAGCAAAATGCTTAGTAATCAAGCGCCCATCAAGCATAAATGTCTTATACTGAGTGTGCACTCAAACAGCTCGCAAAAAGCAACAATGTTGTCATTGGCTTCTAAAGATCTCACAGCCCAAATGAATTGTGACAACCTAACCACTTCGTTAGGTGTTAAATGATGCATCTATATGTTGAAGGCCTTTAACACATCTTCAAGAAAATCTTGGCATGGAAACCGAGGCCTAGCAGTAAAAAGATCATGATAAACAATACATTCATCAGGATGAGGTTGAGGGTTAGTTTCATCAGCATCGGGAATCCTGACAAGGTCACGATAAAGAATTCATAGCCTTACCATTTCATCAAGGCAGCTCTTATCAAACAAACTTCTACCAAAGGTCAACGTATAATCCTCATCATCCCTAACCAAATCCTCGACCGAAGCATCAACATTTTTCAAGTTTTCATCATCTGAATCCAGATGAGACTTATCTTCATCAACTTTGTCACTCTCCTGGGACCGAATCCGATATTGCAAATCTTCAGAAGACATCTCAAACGAAGTCATCAAACAAACTCTGCTGGTGCAGCCAGAGGAAAACAAGCCCAAAACACCAGATGTCAAGAAAAACTATCTCAAACTTTCTAGCTCAAGAAAAATTTTGGCAGAGCTTCCCCTCCTCAAAAAACGACGGCTCCAGGGGGGAGGCATCGCTATTTATAGACGGGTCTAGTCAAACAGTCAAAGCTAGCCATTGGATTCAAAATTCAAACAGGCCAACTTCAAAGTTTGGACGGCATTTGTTAGGCAAAGTTTCATAAAGACTTCGCGGGATTCAGATCTTTGGAGTAGGCCTTCGCCCGTGAGGGCTGCTATTGGAGAACAACTTTGACACACAAACTTCCATCACAAACTTTGGAGTCGAGAACAAAACTCTCATTATAAATATTTGAGACAACTCAATATTCGGCGAAGATGACGTGGAACTTCGTCGCGATTATTTCAGACTTCACATACATATTTTTACATGTTTCAGGTTATCCGACGAAGATGACTTCGCTAGACTCTTGACGACCAGCGAAGCCGATGTGGCGGCTCCACATGAAGAGACTATGAGGTTCTCAGCTAAGTCAAGAAATCATGATCAAGTCTAAAGTTGCTTAAGAGGACAAAAGGAAAAGGGCAAAGTGTGTTTCACCACTTCGCCGATGTACTTTCTAGCTAAATGTATAGGAGGTTCCATGGCTAATTTTGTAAGATTCCTTGAATGGCGAAGCCAGGGGGTCTATAAATACCCCCTGGAGTGTAAGTTTTTAGACAGAATGAAATACAATTGCGACCAGCATATTATTTTCACCTTACATATATGTGTGTGATTTCGTTACCCAACACCTTGACAATCAGGTTGGATCCATATGCTGATAGATTAATTCATCAATCCCAAACAGCCTTCATGAAGGGAAGAAATATTATGTCTGGGGTAATGGTTCTTCATGAAATCCTTCATGAAACCAAGATTAGGAAAGAATGTGGAATTATCCTGAAGTTGGACTCTGAAAAAGCATATGACAAAGTTAGTTGGAAACTACTATTCTCCTGCCTTGAAGCTAGAGGTTTTAATACAAAGTGGTGTGGGTGGATAAGACAGGTTGTCTCTGGGGTACAGTCAGCATTAAGGTCAACAATAAGGTTGGACCCTATATCATAAGCTACAAAGGGGTTAGACAAGGTGATCCCCTGTCTCCCATCCTTTTCAATTTTGTTGCTGACTATCTTACAAGAATGGTGATCAGAGCCCCGAGTAATGAACTGATAGTTGGCTTAATTGATCATATTGTCCCACATGGAGTGGCTATTCTGTAGTATGCTGATGACACCATCATGTGTTTTAAACATGACTTTGAGAAAGCCAGAAATGTTAAGCTTCTTCTATACCTCTATGAAATGCTCTCTGGATTAAAGATTAATTTCAACAAAAGTGAAGTAGTAGTTATGAATGATGTTGATAATGTTGCTAGGGAATATGCTGAGATATTTAACTACCAAATCTCTCACTTTCCCATCAAATATTTAGGGGTTCCTGTTAGCCCAAGCAGATTACATGTAGTAGATTGGCTACCTCTAATAGAAAAAGGAAACAAAAGGCTAGATGGCTGGAAAGGTTCATCTATGTCCGTTGCTAGCAGGTCCTCACTCATAACTTCCAGCCTCAATAACACTCCAATGTACCATATGTCCATATACAGATTGCCAAAAACAATAATAAAAAATATGGACAAGACCAGAAGGTCTTTCTTTTGGCAAGGAGGGCATACTAAAAGAAAATACCATCTTGTGAGATGGAGTAAAGTTTGTAAAACCAAGAAAAAGGGGGGCTTAGCAATTAAAGACATTAACCTCATGAACACAGCCTCCTACGTAAATGGTGGTGGAAATTGGAAAAAGAAAGTGGACTCTGGCAGGACATATACCTGCAAGGGAGGAAAATTAAGGTGATGGATGGTGCCAATACCAGGGTGTGGCTGGATTCCCGGCTATATGAAGAACCACTCTATCTCCTGTTCCCTGATTTATTCAAAATCTGTAATCAGCAAAACATCAAGGTAAACCAGATGATTAATGGTGAGAGAGAAATCACCTTCTGCAGACGGCTAACTCCTGAGTTAGAATCCCAATAGGAACTAATTTGCAGTGATATTTCTAGAACTCAACTTACTCAGGGTCAAGACCAAGTTTTTTGGAAGTTTGGTGAGAAGAAAAAATTTAGTGTGAAATCAACTTACAATGCCTTGACTAAAGCTGAGGCTGGACCATCCTTCAAGTCCATTTGGAAAGGGAAGATCGCCCCCCCCCCCCCCCCAAAAAAAATTTTCCTTTGGGGGGTTGCCAACAAAGCAATTCTGACCAAAGACAATATGACAAGGAGAGGTTGGGAGGGGGACTCTACATGTGTGTTTTGTGGTCAATTAGAGAGTATAGATCATTTATTTTTCGCTTGCTCTACTGCCAAGTGCATCTGGGGCACTATTGCCACTGTTGTGGGTGCATCTAATATTCCTAATTCATATGAACATTGCTGGAACTGGTGTAATAATTGGATGAAAAACTCAAACCAGTTTCATGCCATAGGAATAGGTGCTATTTGCTGGTCAATCTGGAAAATGAGGAACAATATTACCTTCGAAAGGAAAAAATTTCAAAATCCCCTATCCATTCTAAGTCATGCTTGTGCACTTATGAAAAATTGGGCAGGTCTCTTGAAAACAGAAGACAAGGAAATTCTTATCACAGGGGTGGATTTGCTCTACAAGATTGCTGTTAGGCTCCTGGCGACGAAGACAGCAGCGCCAAGTCGGCTGCAGATCCTACCTGCGCCCCGCTTCGAATAAATGGAAGAAGATGAGGAACCAAGCACAGGCCCTGATCAAGGTGGCCAAGACGACGGAAGCCACAAGTAATCTGCATCAGGGACTGAAGACTCGATCGGCGCCTCGCTACATAGATATTGAGATGATGTCTAGTTATCTGTTGGTCTTTGTTGGCCTGTTATGACTTTAGCTAGTCCTTTTATCTGGACCATCTTTTGCTTCTTTCTGAAACTATCTTATCAAACTCTGTTTGTATTTCCGTTATTTGGTTAATGGAAATGGGGACGCCCCCCCCCCCCCCCCCCCTTTCAAAAAAAAAAAGGAACAAACATAGAGGTAACTTATTATTCTCATTAGCTGTTCAAGTTAGTGGACAGAATAGCAGGCACAGTTACATTATCTCATTAGCTGTTCAGCCACCTGCAAGCAAGAATTGCAATAGTCCCTATATTCTGGTTTAGATGAACCGTTGGGCTGTGAAGAAACTACCAGAGCCAATTTCACTTTATTCTGTTCTTCATTTGATCTTCAGTCACGACAATTAGGACTTTTTTTCCAGTCGAATGGGTAGGTGCTCTGCCGCTTCATTAAGTAGATAGCTAAAGCAATATTTACAGGAGGTTAGCAATTAGGATTTTGGTTGTGCCCACGGCCAAGTAACAAAAATTGCAGCCAAGCTCTATTCATCTTACTTGAAAAATGTTCAGATTGGTGGCTTGCTTGTAAGACTTTTGTGCTTTATGCCAAACTGCTCGGACAGGTTAAGAAATGGGTAAATCTAGCTCAGAATAAACTGATGCTAGACCTTGGTTTAACCTGATGCTTGACCTTGGTTTGAGTCGGCTTGCCTATTTTGGAGCAATAATCCAATCTTGAGCAAAACTAGTATTGTGCACAACTTCTGAACACCTTTAAAGCCTTAGCACTTCGTGGTTGGCCTTTTTCCTAGGTACCTCTTAATGTGACTTGGAGATGTAGTATTAATCCACTGTTTTGCAATGCAATCAATTTCTTTGGTAATATTCATTGAATGATTCCTGATCAGATGGTGATAACTCGTGTACCATCATCTTTTAGTGTAACATGGTTTCTCTGTTACCTATATCGTTACTTCTCTTTCTCTCTGTTAACTTAAAATTGACATAAGGTTTTCCTCATTCAATCCTTTCTGTGCACCCTTGTCCACATGCAGGCTGCAGCAAGCAACTAGACTGGACACACACCACTAGTGACCTCGCGTTTGAGATTCACCATTAGGACAATGACTTCCAGGCACTCAGAGAACAATGCACAAGAAGGAGCAACATTGTTGACGACTCCTCACACCGACATTGCCAGGATCATGCCTTCTTTACACCTTGAGACCAGGTGGCCAACACTCTTGGTCTGCCAGTATGCTAGCTTTTGGCTGGCCGAGGTGATATTGAAGGCAGACGTTCCACTCGTGCATTCGTGCTTCGAGCCAAGGCCCACCGACCTATTCCTTGCAAGCTTCCCCAAGTCTGGCACCACTTGGCTCAAGGCCCTCGCCTTTGCAACGTTGAAGCGGTCCACACTTGTGCCGTTCGATGGTGGCCATCCACTGCGTCATTGTAGCCCCCACGACATCATCAGGTTCCTTGAAATTGAATTCAACACAAGGGACAAGTTTGAAGCGCTCCCTTCCCCACGCGTGCTGGCCACACACCTTCCCTACTCCTTGCTGCCTAACTACATCACTGGGGAGCACTCAGGGTGTCGGATCGTTTACATCTGTCGGGAACCCAAGGACACTATAGTCTCTTACTGGTTGTTCATGAGGAAATTGGCTTGTGGAGTTGACTTCAAAATACAGGAGGCTTTGGAGCTGTTCTGTGAAGGCCGTTGTCCAGGTGGTCCTCAATGGGAGGAGAGTGTGAGGAGGCCTGACAGGGTGCTGTTCCTTAGATACGAGGAGATGCTCCTTGAGCCAGAGAGGCACGTCAAGAAGCTAGCTAAGTTCATGGGCTGTGAATTTTCTGAGGAAGAGGAGGGAGGGGTGGTGAATGCCATCGTTGAGTTGTGTAGCCTCGGCAAGATGAAGGACATGGAGGTGAACAGAAACAAAAGCTCTAGGTTGGGAATCAAGAATGAAAGCTACTTCAGGAAGGGAATTTGTGGGGACTGGAGCAATCACATGACGCCAGAGATGGCGCAAAGGATAGACAAGATCGTTGAGGATGCATTGCAAGGGAATGGATTCACCTTTACGAGCACATCATGAGCCATTCTTTGTAATCAGCCGGCGCAACATCAGAGAATGGTGGGCACAACAGTTAATCAAACCTCAATATCAGAATAACGGACCTCAAAATCAGAACAACGGCAGGAAACGGGCAACTCTGATAACATATACCGTTTGGAACTTGTGGAAGGAAAGATGCAGGCGCGTCTTTGACAATAAGGCTCGCTCACAACAAGAACTTCTGGAAGCAATCAAGAACAACCTTCAGTTGCTACATCTAGCACAGGAGGAGTTGTAACTGTTTAATTTAGAGCTACCGTGTTTTTTCCTCTACAGTATTTCTTCCTATTTTTGGTCCACCTTTTTAGTCATGTAAATTCTATGTAAACATGCTACTTGCTTCCTACTTAATGGAAAGGCAGAGAAACTGCCAAATTACGCTAAAAAAAATTGCTGAATGTCAGGTGTTACTGCTTGCTGGTTGCAGATATCAATATCATACCACCCATGGTGAACAACTTCATTGATTGTGGAAAAATATGGACTTCGTCCTACAGGGAGTTAATTTATGTATAAATCATTTGTATAATAATAATTTTGCTGCAAATCATAGTTTGTGGCATCATTTTTTTTGAGAAACATAGTTTGTGGCATCCTGTGACACAAAAATAGTATGCATCATACTATGTAAAATTCATGCAGTTGTCCAAAACGTACGAGTATTCCACGAAAGAATAAGTAAAAAAACATCGATATATTTTGATCAAACAGAGAAGAAAGAAAAAGAAGCAAACCAAATGAAACCAATGAATAAATTCGTGGCGTACTAGGATTCCGCAGCCGCAGGGACAAAACCAATTGGGCCTGACGGGGGCAGCAGAATAGAAAAAGAGAGCGTGGCCGGGGCGGTTGGCGGCGACTGGCGAGTACAATATTGCAGCACGCAGACCGCGAGGATGAGGACAGGACCTCTCCGCGGCCGCCGACGCCCT
This sequence comes from Bothriochloa decipiens, assembly GCA_023333625.1. Classification (NCBI taxonomy): domain Eukaryota; kingdom Viridiplantae; phylum Streptophyta; class Magnoliopsida; order Poales; family Poaceae; genus Bothriochloa; species Bothriochloa decipiens. The sequence goes on from CM041634.1 coordinate 60,080,082, forward strand.
CAGCCCCGTGTTCTTTACTGTCTCCAAGCATTGCGGGGTTGCAGTTGCAGCACATACTCCAAGTGACGTCTCTTTTGAGATGCATTTGAAAACAATTAATTAGGAAGCTTGTGAACTACCCACCCCCACCCCCGCGTCGTCCCGCGACAGGGGCGACTCGGGGGCGACCCGGCCGCCGCCGCCCTACAGCTCCACCACCACGCCACCCCCCGGCCGCCGCCGCCGCGCTCCGGCTAGCGGTGGCGGCGGCCCACCTCGGCGCCCAAAAAGGCCCACCACGGCTGCCTCCACCTCTCTCCTTCCTCTCCTCCCTCCCCGAGGTCACTGTAGCTTGCTTCTTCTCCGGCGCAGGTGGCCGCTGGCCGGCTCAATGGCTCCGGATCCGTGCTCCCCAGGGCCGGATCTGGCATCCCTCGGCCCGGATCCCTCGCCGCCCGGCGGCGCCGCCTCTCAGGACTCGTGTCCCCCGACCAGGCCGCTCCTGCGCGCGCTGCCTGCGCGGCATGACCGCGGATGGTGCGGCCGGCGGCTGCCCTGGTCGTGGCGGCTCGGGGATGGCCGGCGGGAGCCCCCTGGCTTGGGGTCCGGTGGTCTGCGTCACGCCCCTGGCCAGGCCCCGTCGTGGCCAGCGGCGGCCATGGCCACCATCGCCCAGGGGTCGTCGGCCGGAGGGGGCCGGGCGCGCTAGCTAGCCGCCGCGATGTGGCAGCCCATCCCCACAGCGTTCCCTCCTCCCTGCTGGCCAGCCAGGTGGCCACGGGCGACGCGCTCCACACCCACAGCCGACGTCCGATTCTCCACCGATAAGGATTCGTCAAATGGTTTGTGCCTTGGAGCAACTGCCGCCGGCATCCACCTCCCCTGGTTTCCTGAGTTGATGGGTTACAGTTCATCGGTTGGGGACCTTAGGCGAAAGCTATGCACAACCATGTCTGTGCGGTTGACGGCGACGCTCTCTGGCATCGTTACCTCCTTGGAGGCATCGATGATGTAGGTCTCCTGACTTTTGACTGTACCTTTATCCCTCTCCTCCTGGTGAAAACCTAGTTCTAGCTATCTGGAACCGGTGGTGGCGGCGTCGATGGCGTCGTGACCCTCTTGAGGGCACCACCGTGGAGGATGGATATGGTTTCCAGCCCCTTACCGTGACCTTGTGTTCCCTTTGATTCCTCTTCTCCTGTGTTGTTGTTGTTTCCCCTCTTGGGGAGTTTGGTCCTACCTGTCGGGTGTTGCCGACGATTCGGCAAGCGTCCTCCTCTGGTGTCTCTGCTCCGTCGACGCTCTTTTTGATGGTGCCAATATATCAAATGTCGGGTGGTGTTTCCACCACTGCCGCCATCCCCCTCCAAGGATTCCTCTCCGAGGACGGCGTTGGATGGTGGTACGTGGGCCCGGATGTGCTGGAGGATGTCATCATCAGTTCAAAGAAAGGTTGTCGTGTTCGATAATCTGGGGCTGCCATGTTTCGTTGCCACTCTTAGTCCCCCTCCTGCTGCACGGAGTGGTCTTCAGATGTATTAATTAGGTGCTCAGCACCCTCCATCCCCCGCTAGTCCGGTATCAATGAAAAATTATTCAGGTGGGGCTCTCACCCCTCCGGTGATGTCTTAAAAAAAACGTCTCTTTTGAGATAAGCAGTAGCACAATGTCTTTCAGGCAGCCGGAGGACGATTTACAAGAAGGTGCAAGGCCGCTGACGATGCATCACGCCAACGTAGCCGAGATCATCCCTTCGCTGTCCCTGGAGACTAGGTGGCTACCATTCCAGCTTCGCCATTACGCCGGCTTTTGGCTGCCAGAGGCAAGAACACTGAAGATAGGCATCCCGGCCATCCATTCCTGCTTCAAGCCGAGACCCACCGACGTACTCCTTGCAAGCTTCCCCAAGTCTGGCACCACTTGGCTCAAGGCCCTAGCCTTCACAATGCTGAAGCGTTCCACGCATCCGCCATGTGACGAGGACCATCCGCTATGACGTTGCAGCCCCCACGACATTGTCAGGTTCCTCGAAGTTGAATTCAACACAAGGGATGAGTTTGAAGCGCTCCCTTCACCACGATTGCTGGCCACACACCTTCCCTACTCCTTGCTGCCTAACTGCATCACAGGGGAGCGCTCAGGGTGTCGGATCGTGTACATCTGCCGGGAACCCAAGGATGCTCTAGTCTCCTTCTGGTTCTTCACAAGGAAGTTGGCATCGGCGTGGGGAGTTGATGCACAGTCATTCACCATCCAGGAGGCACTTGAGCTGTTCTGTCAAGGCCGTTGTCCGAGCGGCCCTCTGTGGCAGCATGTCCTCCAGTACTGGGAGGAGAGCTTGAGGAGACCGGACAAGGTGATGTTCCTCAGGTACGAGGATATGCTACTTGAGCCCGAGAGAAACATCAAGAAGCTAGCAAAGTTCATGGGGTGTGAATTTTCTGAGGAAGAGGATGAGGGAGGGGTGGTGAGCGCAATCGTGGAGCTGTGTAGCCTGCGCAAGTTGAAGGACATGGAGGTGAACAAAAATGGATGCACTAGGTTGGGGGCCAAGAATGAAAGCTACCTCAGGAAGGGAGTTGTTGGGTACTGGAGCAATCACATGACGCCAGAGATGGCGCAGAGGCTAGATAAGGTCGTTGAGGATGCATTAGGGACTGAATTCACCTTTGCGAGCACAGCATGAGCCACCGTTGGCTTACATACATTACTGGTTGCAAACTGCAGAATATCAAGGTCAATTAGTTTGGTTGGTATTGCTGCTTGCTGGTTGCAAACCGTAGAATGTCAAGATCACCTAGTTCAGTCAGTAGTGCTGCTTGCTGTTTGCAGTCTGCAGATATCATACAGATATCATACCACCCATGGTGAGCATTGTGCTTCAGCGATTGTGGGAAAATATGTACTTCATCCTACTGGGAGTGAATTTATGTACAAATCATTTGTATAATATAATAACTTGCTGCAAATCATAGTTTGTGGCATCTTGTTACACAAAACAGTATGCATTAAATTCATGAGGCCTTGTTTGGATGTTATACAATTAAGAAACCATAGTATCAAGAAACTATAGTTTTAGATCTATAGTTTTAGAACTGTCGATGTGCAGAACCATGGCTCAAAAAGACTACAGTTTCGGAAATACCGGGGTACTTAAAATCATAGTTTATTGCACCCAAGCACTTGATGTCACTCTAAAACCAAAGTATTTCACATAACCATGATATTTTTCTGAAATTTTAAATTATCCAAACGGGACCTAAGGTTGGCCAAAACGAGTATTCCACGAAAGGATAAGTAAAAAAGACATTTATATTTATTACAGTATATTTAATTAAAAAGAGAGAAGATAGAAAAAGAAGCAAACCAAATGAAACCAAAGTATAAGTTTCATGGCCTGGGTTCTTTACTGTCTCCACAAGCGTTGCGGGTTTGCAGTTGCAGTTGCAGCTGCATCTGGAGGAAGGCGGGAAGTTCGCCGGCCAGTGACAGGCACAGAGGCGTCGCAGCGTGTGCGTGTTCTTTCCAGGTGCGCAGAATCCATTCCCGTTCTTGTCATTTTTAGCTCTCCCGCATTTCTACCTGGAGAGAGGTTTGTCAATTGGAAGCTGTAGACACTTGATGCAGTTCCTGTAACGATCAGCTAAGCCAAGGCCACGTCAATGCTATTAGTTCATATGATAGCTGGGTCTTCATTTATGTGTTTGTTATTTAAAGTTTATGCCTATGGAACGATGATTCTATGCATGGGAGGTGCTGGACAGGGCATAGACGATGGCGCCATGGACTTCAAGACGATGCTACTTGCATCCTGTGCGATCAGCAGGACGAGACTATGGATCACAATCTAATCGGATGTGTTTATTCAAGAGAAGTTTGGCACAGGTGCCTCCAAGTATACCATCTGATGATCAGGTTCAGGTGTTGGAAATGCCATTCATGCAATGGTGGACTGAGGTAAGGAAGACGTTGGACAAGCCTATTCGGCGAGGATTCGACTCCGTCTTCTTCTTGATCAGTTGGAGGATTTGGAATGAGCGGAACTCCAGAACATTTCATAGGGATCTTAGTTCGGCGGCACGCTTGGCTCAGGACATTGTTAGCGAGGCATCGCTGTGGGTGGCTGCGGGCTTCAGGCACCTTGCTACCCTTCAAGCTCGTGCTTAGCTTCTTGCTTCAGGTTTAGCGGATCAGTTGTTATGTAATCATAACCACGTGTGCTTTGTGGGGATAGAGTGTGTTGGTAATCTTGGGATTACCGTGGGGTGTAACAAACTCTCTTCTTCTTAATAAAATACGCGTTAAGAGAATGCTCCCGAAAAAATGAAACGATGATTCGTGTCTGGTGATGATTATTAAGGGTGTTTTGGCAAAGTTCTAGATCAGCTTCTAGGCCGAATGCAGGAGCTCTGCCAAACAGTAGTGAAGTAGCTAGGGCATATTTTTGTAGATTTGCACTGTACATCTATATGCTAGTTTTTGCCAAAGGTTGGTGCCACTATATGGTGAATATGCTTGTTTAGTGATGGAGGAAAATTGTGAACTTCGGCTTACATACAACTCATCTGTTGTTTGTGACATGTTGCATCGAGTTATGTGTATGTATAAGTGTCTGCGTATGTATTGTTGTGTAAACTAGATAATATACCCCACGTGTTGCCGTGGGTTCGAAGTGTTAGAATAGAGGAGAATTCATCATACTGCAAAATTGTGACATCCTCAGAGGAAATATGCACATAGATGATAGACCTTCGAAGATATACATATGGCTCTTTGGAGCTCTACTACTGCCCCCCGCGAGCCACTACTGTGATAGTAGTACAGAACTACATGGAGACAATATCATTCTACAGAAACTACAAATGCATGGAAATGTAATGGGGAATCATCTTGTAAGGACATTCAGAAGTTTGTGAGAAAATTTATCATGGCAGGTGCGCAGACGCTAAGAGCTCTTGCTCCAAGCTGTAGCATCCACGAATTGGTTTGTCCACGCTGTAGCATCCACGCATTGGTTGGTCCAGGCTGTAGCATCCAAGGATAGGTTGGTCCATGTGAGTATCCATGGCCAATACCTGAGGCTGCATCTCTGGAGCAGCTACGCACAGCTTTGGCCTCTTAGTTTGCAAGGCATGCAATGCTATCTCAACTTGCTTCATCGTAGGTCTATCTTCACCTCTAAGTTTCAAACACGATTCAGCAAGGGAGGCAACACTTTTTATCTCTTCCTTAGTTGCTTCTTCACGAATTTGAGAAGCAACTATCTCCTCGACTGGTCTTGACTTCAACTCCAGTAGAAAGTAACTTGACAAGTTTTGTACCGAACCCGAGTCATCATTGAAAATAGGCTTCTTGCGAAGAAGGAGCTCCAAAATAAGTACACCAAAACTATATACGTCACTCTTTTCATTTAGTTGCCCAGTATGGTAGTACTCTGGATCTAAGTAACCGAATGTGCCTTGAACATTTGTAGCAATATGGGTTTGATCAATAGGAACCAATCTAGAAGCTCCAAAGTCAGAAACTTTGGTAGTGTAGTTTGCATCAAGGAGTATATTAGATGACTTGACATCACGATGGAAGACTGATACTGAAGCTGCGGAATGAAGGTAACAAAGTGCCCCTGCAGCTTCAGTGGCAATTCTCAAGCAGTCAACCCATGATAAAGAGAAGTCACTACTTGTATTTGAATGAAGAATTTGGAATAGTGAACCATTGGGGACAAAGTCATATACCAATAGTGGAACCTTGGTCTCAAGGCAGCAACCAAATAGTTTAACAATGTTCCGATGGTTTATTTGGGAAAGAATGGCAACCTCATTGATGAACTGATTAATCTCATTTTGTTCAATTATTGTTGACTTTTTTATAGCCACCACACGTTGATCAGATAAGATGCCTTTGTAAACCATACCATGCCCACCGCGACCAAGGATGCGTGTGTCATCAAAGTTGTTCGTGGCCTTTTCTAGCTCTTCCAAAGTGAAGATCTTTGTCTTGTCACTTGCATTTTCATCTGATGATATTAACTGCTCGAGTAGAAGGCCTTTGTTCTCCCGAAAATATTTCCTACGTTGTTTCCTTTCAACATCTCTTCTCCATCTGCTGACAAAAAGTGCCGTAGACAATCCAAGAAGTAGAATTCCAAAGCCAACACAAAGCCCAATCACAATACCTATTATGAAAAGTTATAGTTCTCAATATCTTGTAGGACACATTCATTGTGAAATTTAATGGAGTACAAGCTCACCTAAAAGAAGACTTCTTTGATTTTTTGGTCGAATGCACTGCTTTCTTATTGTGTCATACTGTGTTTTGCCAGGACATTTTGTACAGTAGTAACTTCCTATGGTATTATGGCAAGGTCCTCCGCAAATGTTTGGTGTTATTTCACACTCATCAATATCTGCAACCACATCCAGATGCACTTTAATTATAAGATGGAAAAAGAAAAAACAACAAAAAGAGTATGCATGTGTAGTTTTGTATGTGAGGGTGGACCTTGGCAACCGTTTTCGATATATGGATTTCCCTCAAAGCCATCAAGACATTTGCATCGATAACCCGTTTGCATATAATAACCAGGATAAGGTATATATCCTGCTGATGATGAGTTGACACTCAAGCATGCGCTGTTTGCACTAACACATGCATATGCAATGATATCCTGTTGAGCCTGTTGGCAGCTCAGATTGGCTACCGCCCAATACACTTCCTGAGTTACTACAGAAATAGTGGTGAGCTTACCACCTTCGACACTGTTACCCCTAGTGACCATGACGCCTTTGCCAATGTCAATGTTCGATATGAAGTCCGCTAGATACATAAGCTTGGAGGATGCCACGTCCTTGCAGTAGAGATAAAATTCTTCTCTTGCGGAGCAGCCTTCTTCTAGGCCGAATGGGAACGGAACGCTAATGTTCCCACATGATCGGCGACAATTCGCCTTCCGTGGTTTTGGATGATACCCTTGTTTGGAGAATAACAAGTCAATTAAAATGTAATGTTGTTCAAGCAACAATTAATAATAATATAATAATCAAACATGGCAAATGCTTAGAACTATTACCTCGATCTTGCAAGCACCCACCAGGCACATAAGGGTTGCCAACATACCCATCACTGCAGAAACACGTGTAATAAGGGGATACATCATACCAATATTTACATGTGTTGTGCTCACTAACACAAGCATAAGTGGTTTTGTTGTTTGCGGCAGCTGCACAACTCTTTGTTGATTGATCCAGAATGATACCCCAAGTCAGATATATACCCGAAGCATCAACGCTGATTCTGTCCCAAAGAGAGCTTGGATTAGTCTCCCCTCTAGCTTTGGCTTGGCCTTCAAGCTTGCGGCCATGCCTTACGAACTGGAATTTCAACCTGGCACCTTCTGGAAGCGCATTACGGCAGCATCCAGTGCCGTTGCACTGTTCCCTCGCAACCGTTTCTGTGATTCCTTTTCTGGGGCACGTAACGGTACATATCAAAGTCCTTGAGTTGTTCTCGTCTAGCCAATATGCATCGAAGTCACACCCAATGAAGTTTAGATATATGACTCCGATGCCCTTAGTAAAAGACCGGCCTGGTACCATCCATGACATGTTGTACACACCAACGCCAGAAATTATGGGGATGACACGAGAAAAGCCGACATCTAATGAACCTGACAATGCAGTCTATGAAATGATCATTTTTTTCCATGAAAAAGTTTTACTAAATTGCTGATATTGTGGTTTGATTTTTTTTTCTTTGGCCATGAATTTCACAAAAGTTATTGTGATTATTTTCTGGAATACGCACTGAGTGTGGCTATCTTTATATTAAGAAGAAGAATTGTTATGTACAAGATATATTGTCATAATTATCATTACTGATCTTCGGAATTCCATATAGATAATGTACATAGAGAAGTTATGTAGGCTTGTGCGTACCATAAGCAAAATTATCTGGCGGAGGGGAGCGGATGATCCGTGTAGCGCCGTCGTTGAGGAAGAGAGTCGGGGGCCGCGTGGTGTTGTCGTCGCAGATGAGCTCAAAATCGGGGTCGCGGAAACAGCCGGCCCCAATGCCAAAGGGGTAGTCGAAGGTGATGTTGCCACACATCTTGGGACAACGGGCGAGCGTGGCGGCAGACGGGACGGTCACATTGCCCAGTGCCTGCACCGCTGGAGCCCAAGTAGTGCACCCGAGTAGGAGGAGCACAGCGATAGTGCTCATAAGCAGCGCGGCTGCATCGTGAGCAAGGAAGCCCATCGACCACGCTTCCTCTGAGCTGCTCACTTGCTCGCTCTTTGGTGAATGTAGTACTCGATCGATCTCCAGCTTCAACTGGCGGATCCCCACATATATACACACTCAGATAGATGCCGGGTGGGTGCCTTGCTTTGACATTCTGCGGACCTACCATGCCAAATGAAAAATGGCAATAATTGACGTTGTATGTGAGGACGAATTGCAACTACAAGTCTTCTCTATATGATCACAAACAACGATGGAACAGTTGACTTAGCCAAGTAAATCATCGAGGAGACATCGTACTTTCCTATTAGAAATTGAGTCATGGTTGCCCTTCTATTATAGATATGATATTTAATTCCATTATTGATTTAGAATTAAAAACTGAGTCAAGAAACTTTTGTCTATGCAAAACTCAATTCTTCTCTATCCTCGTCAAAATTCTCTCTTCTTAATACCATATATTATCATATCACTAGAAGTACTATGTAGGAAACTTTTAAATACAGCAGATGAAGAAACTCACGAACTACTTCAATCTGGCCGTATATCTTGCACGAATTCAAATTCTTTCTTAGCATTTGTGGCACGACAGATATGAACATGGCGACGCATGTTACTTATTGCCAGTTGGGTTTCATGATTGATATACTAGAATAACTGATCGATGCCATAGAAAACTCCTAACTTACGTTTTAATTAGTTGCTGGCCGGTACTAATGGGCCGGGAACTACGTGCGCCACCTGTCTAGAATACGTTTTAGTTGACTTCAGTAGGAGTAGATAACGTTGAATCGTTGATAAATGGGAAGCTAACTAGCCTTCTCCGGTAGTGTTTCATTCGCAGGATGTGGAGGATGGAAGAATAGTAAAAAGAACGGCCCATTATTGTATCTTGACCAACTACTGCACCGCAAATTTCGCAAACCGGGCGGCCGTCAGGGGTCAAGAACGAAAGCTTACCTCAGGAAGGGAGTTGCTTGCAACTGGGATCAATCATATGACGCCAGAGATGGCGCAGAGGCTAGACAAGGTTGTTGTGGATGCATTGCAAGGGACTGGATCACCTTTGCGAGAGCACAGCGTGAGCCACTGTGTGATCTAGTAGTTAGGAGGCGACCTTGATGGCTGCTCGCCATCAGGTAGTGCCAAGTTATTTTTGGTAACCTTTTCCCTGTTAATGAAATACGAGCGAATGGTCCGATCTCTAAAAAAAAGTCACTGCGCTCATAGTAGCTTGAACTGCAGAATGCCAACGTCAACTCGTTTTATCGGTATTGCTGGTTGGAGATCATATACCACCAATGGTGCACATTCTTCTTCGGTGATGGAGGGGAAATGTGAACTTCATCTAATGGTCTTAACAGAAATTATTTTTACGAATCATTTGTATAACTTTGTTAGAAACCATATTCTTGTGGAACATAGAACGAAAATAATATATCAATATAGGTCCTGTCGCACTCCTAGAATCATGGGCAAAGACAGAGAGTTCTTAGTTTTTTTTTTTTATGAGGAACGAGAGTTCTTAGCAAATGACCACCCCCTGTGAAACTGTAGTTGCATTCGGCTCTGAAAGATGGGCCAAAACCCACTCGCTTCCCTCCACCATTGGGCCGCCTGTTCAAAATCGCGTCACGGCCCAAACAGTGAAGGGGCTCGTTCTGCCTCGAGTTGTGGCTGTCGGTCTCGGTCAGAAGTGGACGGCCGGCTTGCCGAGTCAGACAGACGGAGACGAGTGGTAGCAACGGGTACGGGCAGCAGCCAAGCCAACAGATGGCGTCGGGCTCCGGCGGCGGCGGCGGGAGCGACTTCTCCGTGCTCGTGGTAGGCTCCGACCTCGCGACCGACGCCGGCGCCGCGCTCCTAGCCCCTGCCGACCGCGAGGTGTGGCACGACTGCCTCCCCGACCTCGCCGAGGCGGACAGTTGCTTCTTCGACCCCGAGGAGCGCCAGGTCGTGCGCGTCCAGGGCACCGGGCCGGCCGAACCATCGTCCGCATCGTCGCTCGTCGACAAGTTCTTCCCGGGTGCGCAAATCCACCACGTAGTTTTCACTAGTCGCTATATCTTCACGGTTGCAGTCCTTCCACCGCTCTCTTTAGGGGTTTTTGTCAATTCGTGATTGGGGATGCGCGTTACGCGCTTATAATATTTGATTTATTATGTATATACCCCATGTCTGTGTATGTATAATTACGTAAACTAGATAATACCTCACACGTTGTCGTGGGTTTTGAAATGTTGAACAGAGGAGAATTCATTGTAAGAAATCTCGACATACCTCAAAGGAAATATGCACATAGAACTTTGACAGATATACATATGCCTCTTTGGAGCTCTATATACTGTCCACCCCGAGACTCTCATAGACTCTGAAAATAGTAAGTCGCAAAAAAAAAAGACTCTGAAAGCAGTACAGAACTACATGGAGACAACAGCATTCTACAGAAACTACAATGATAGTCTGAACACCAAACTACAACTACTTGAAAATGTAATACATCAAACTACAAATGCTTGAAAATGAAATGGAAAACCATATTGTAAGGACATTCAGAGGTTTGTGAGAAAATTTATCATGGCAGGTGCGCAGACGCTAAGAGCTCTTGCTCCAAGCTGTAGCATCCACGGATTGGTTTGTGACGTTTGTCCACGCTGTAGCATCCACGCATTGGTTGGTCCAGGCTATAGCATCCACGGATTGGTTGGTCCACGTGAGTATCTGTGGCCAATAGCTGAGGTTGCATCTCTGGAGCAGCTGCGCACAGCTTTGGCCTTTTAGTTTGCAAGGTATGCAATGCTATCTCAACTTGCTTCATTGTAGGTCTATCTTCACCTCTGAGTTTCAAACACGATTCAACAAGGGTGGCAACACTTTTTATCTCTTCCTTAGTTGCTTCTTCACGAATTTGAGAAGCAACTATCTCCTCAACTGGTCTTGACTTCAACTCCAGTAGAAAGTAACTTGACAAGTTTTCTACTGAACCTGAGTCATCAGTGAAAATAGGTTTCTTACGAACAAGGAGCTTCAAAATAAGTACACCAAAACTATATACGTCACTCTTTTCATTTAGTTACCCAGTATGGTAGTACTCTGGATCTAAGTAACCGAATGTGCCTTGAACATTTGTAGCAATATGGGTTTGATCAATAGAAACCAATCTAGAAGCTCCAAAGTCAGAAACTTTAGTAGTGTAGTTTGCATCAAGGAGTATATTAGATGACTTGACATCACGATGGAAGACTGATACCGAAGCCGGGGAATGAAGGTAACAAAGTGCCCCTGCAGCTTCAGTGGCAATTCTTAAGCAATCGACCCATGACAAAGAGAAGTCACTACTTGTATTTGAATGAAGAATTTGGAATAGTGAACCATTGGGAACAAAATCATATACCAATAGTGGAACCTTGGTCTCAAGGCAGCAACCGAATAGTTTAACAATGTTCCGATGGTTTATCTGGGAAAGAATGGCAACCTCATTGATGAATTGATTGATCTCATTTTGTTCGATTATCGTTGACTTTTTTATAGCCACCACACGTTGATCAGATAAGATGCCTTTGTAAACCATACCATGCCCACCGCGACCAAGGATGCGTGTGTCATCAAAGTTGTTCGTGGCCTTTTCTAGCTCTTCCAAAGTGAAGATCTTTGTCTTGTCACTTGCATTTTCATCTGATGATATTAACTGCTCGAGTAGAAGGCCTTTGTTCTCCCGAAAATATTTCCTACGTTGTTTCCTTTCAACATCTCTCCATCTGCTGACAAAAAGTGTCGTAGACAAGCCAAGAAGTAGAATTCCAAAGCCAACACAAAGCCCGACAACAATACCATAATGAAAAGTTATAGTTCTCAATATCTTATAGGACACACTCATTATGAAATTTAATGGAGTACAAACTCACCCAATAGAAGACTTCTTTGCATTTTTTGCCCAGTGCACTGCTTTATTGTTGTGTCATATTGTGTTTTGTCAGGTCATTTTGTACAGTAGTAACTTCCTGTGGTATTATGGCAGGGTCCTCCGCAAATGTTTGGTGTTGTTTCACACTCATCAATATCTGCAGCTACATGCACATACACTTTAATTATAAGATGAAAAAAACAATAAAAAGAGTATGCATAAGTAGTTTTTGCATGTGAGGGTGGACCTTGGCAACCGTTTTCGATATATGGATTTCCATCAAAGCCATCAACACATTTGCATCGATAGCCCATGTACATATAATAACTAGTATAAGGTGCATATCTTTCTGATGATGAGTAGTTGACACTCAAGCATGCGCTGTTTGGACTAACACATGCATATGCAATGATATCCCGTTGAGACTGTTGGCAGCTCAGATTGGCTACCGCCCAATACAAATCCTGAGTGACTACAGAAATAGCATTGACCTTACTACCTCCGATAATTGTAGTACTTTTACCACTAGTGACCATGACGCCTTTGCCAATGTCTATATTCAATATGTATTGGTCTAGTAAATACATAATCTTGGAGTTTGTGCAGTAGAGCTGAAATTCTTCTCTTGCGGAGCAACCTTCTTCTAGGCCGAATGGGAATGGGACGCTAATGTTCCCACATGATCGGCGACAATTCACCTTCTGTGGTTTTGGATGATACCCTTGTTTGGAGAAATAAGTCAATTAAATTGTAATGTTTTTCAAGGAACAATTTATGATAATCAAACATGGCAAATGCTTAGAACTATTACCTCGATCTTGCAAGCACCCGCCAGGCACATAAGGGTTGCCAACATGCCCATCAGCACAGACACACGTGTAATAAGGGGGTCTTCCATACCAATATTTACATGTGCTATGCTCACTAACACAAGCATAAGTGGTTTTGTTGTTTGCCGCGACTGCACAACTCATTGTTGGGTTTGGTTGATCCAGAATGACACCCCAACTAAGAAATATATCAGAAGTGTCAACGCTGATTCTGTCCCAAAGAGAGCTCGGATTAGTCTCCCCTCTAGTTTTGCCTTGGCCTTCAAGCTTGCGGCCATGCCGGACGAACTGGAATTGCAACTTGGGACCGTCTGGAACTGTATTAAAGCAGCATCCAGTGCCGTTGAACTGTTCCCTGGCAACAGTTTCCGTTATTCCTTCTCTGGGGCATGTAACCGTACATATCAAAGTCCTTGAGTTCTTCACGTCTAGCCAATATGCATCGAAGTCACAGCCAATGAAGTTTATAGCTGTGGTTAAGGTGCCAGTAGTAAAAGACCGGCCTGGTACCATCCATGACATGTGGTACACATCGACGCCGGAAATTATGGGGATGACACGAGAAAAGCCGACAGATAATGAACCTGTTATTTTCAATATGGTCTATGGAATGATCATTTTCTTCCAGGAAAAACTTTTTACTAAATTGCTGATGTGTTGTGGTTTATTTTTTTTCTTTGGACATGAATTTCACGAAAGTTGTCGTAATTATTTTTCTGGAATATGGTGTGCCTATCTTTGTATTAAGAAGGAGAATTGTTATGTACAATATATTATCGTAAGTATCGTTACTTGGTCTTTGGAATTAGAGATGTTATGTAGGCTTGTGCGTACCATAAGTAGAATCATCTGGCCGGGGGAAGCGGATGATCTGTGTGTCGCCGTCGTTGAGTTAGAGAGTCGGGGGCTGCGTGGTGTCGTCGTCGCAGATGAGCTCAAAATCGGGGTCGCGGAAACAGCCGGCCCCAATGCCAAAGGGGTAGTCGAAGGTGATGTTGCCACACGTCTTGGGACAACGGGCGAGCGTGGCGGCAGACGGGATGGTCACATCGGCGAGTACCTGCACCGCGCCTGGAGCCCAAGTAGTGTACCCGAGTAGGAGGAGCACAGCGATAGTGCTCATAAGCAGCGGGGCATCATGAGCAAGGAAGCCTATCGATCACGCTTAGTTCCTCTCAGCAGCTACTTGCTCTCTGGTGAATGTACTCGATCTCCCGCTCAAACTCGAAGAGTCTCGACGCTAGCTTCAACTGGCTGATCCCCACACACATATACACACACTCAGATAGATGCTGGATGGGTGCCTTGCTTTGACATTCTGCGTACGTACCATGCCAAATGAAAAATGGCAATAATTGACGTTGTATATGAGGATGAATTTTTACAAGTCTTTTTTATATGACCACAGACAACGATGGAACAGTTGACTTAGCAAGTAAATCAATCGTACTTTCGTATTAGAAACTGAGTCATGGTTGCCCTCCTATATTTTATATATTTAATTCCATGATTGATTTAGATTTTTTTTACAAAGTTATTGATTTAGAATTAGAAACCGAGTCAAGAAACTTTTTCTATGGCAACAATTAGAAACTGATCGATGCCATAGAAAATTTCCAACTTACGTTTTAGTGGCTGCCCGGTACACGGCTATCGTTGTTCTTCCTCCTCGCAGTACTAATTAATGAGCAGGAAGCTACGTAAGCCCCCACCTTCTAGAATAGACAGCGTTGAATCGTTGATCAATGGGAAGCTAGCTAGCCTTCTCCTGTAGGGTTCCATTCGCAGGTTGTTGAAGATAGAACCTATATCTGAAGTCTGGCATCACACGTCACTTTTTTCCTACACAAAAGAGAGGAGATTATTATAACTTCTCGTATTCTAATGGGATCTTATTAAAAATCAAAGATAAGGCCCAACTAACCCAAGTAAAAAGAATGGCCCATTATTGTATCTGGACCAACTACTGCACCGCAAATTACGCAAACCGCGTGGTGGTGAGGAGTTGCATGACGCCAGAGATGGTGGAGAGGCAGGTCGTTGAGGATACATTACAGGACTGGATTCAGCTTTTCGGAGTATACCATGAGTCACTGCGCGCTTATAGTAGTTGCGAACTGCAGAATGACAAGATCAACTTGTTTTGTCGATCGGTATTGCTGGTTGGAGATCATATACCACACATGGTGAGCATTCTTCTTTAGTGTTGGAGGGAAAAATATAGACCGCATCCAATCATTTTTTTTCGAAAGGACGGCAAAAGCTTTATCGTGATTTCTATTAGATGAATAAAGAAAAAAATAAGTGTCAGCTTAATTTTTTGACTGTAAACCGGGTCAGAAAAATCATACAATTTTGGAAGGTACCCTACTCCACCTGCGCACCTAGGTACCAAGTCAACTCAACTCGCGTCACAACTAGCGCCCACTCAACTCCTTGCTTGATCGGATTGGGACATCGACACAAGCCTCTACCCCTCGGTAGGATTGGGTCATCAATATGAGGCTCAACTTCATCACACCACTAACACTCAGTCGGATTGGGTCATCGACATGAGCCTCTACTACACAACTCATGGTCATGAAAAACGACCCTACTATACAACTCGAAACAGCACAGCTAGCTAACTAACAACTCAACCACACAAACCTCCTCCACCACCGGCATCAGCCACACAAACACGACCGCAGAAAATGACAAAACAAGTGGCCCTGCCACGAGACATCCCGACCTAGTCACAAATCCCCAACGACGCCTTCAAGAAGGTTACAACGTCCGAGCGCCGCCGTCGCTTGTCCAAGAAGGACGGGGTTTTCACCCGAGGAGAGTGTCGGGGACGCGGTGCCCTCAACAGGGGAAACGACACCCGCAGATGCCACCATCGCCAGGCCTTCGCCCAAAGACCCCACAACACAGACAACTGTCTGGAAGCCGGGTCCCTGCCAGACGCCAACATCGTCGTTGCCATACCACCAGCCGAAGCCTCGCCGGGGGGTCGACACGCCGACCACACAAGCCGCCGCAGCTGCGCCAGCACCCCACCAACTAAACTGCACACCAAAGGCTGGCCTCCCACCGCCATGCACGTCCACCAGCACCCCGTTGATGCCAAAGCCTCCGCCCTTTCAATGACCATCCCGCGACAGCAGCCAAGCACATGGGGGAAGCCAGCATGAGCCCCAGCCATCGCCACAAAGTGGCCACCATCAAGAATAAGGAGGGGACAAAGCAGAGAGGGAGGGAACCCCGCTGCTATCCCCTATGCCCACGCTGGCACCATCACCAACCCACTCCGCCGGTGAACCCCAACAGAGCCGCCGGCGAGCCCAATGGAGGAGAGCAGTCCCAGCCGGGTTCAGCAAGACCAGCTGCACCACCATGATACCGCCGCCCTGCCACCGCCACGGCCGGTCCCGCCACCACGGCAAGGCCGATGAAGCCGCTCCACCTCTGCAGCAGGGGCCCGACAACAGCCCCCCTCAGCACCACCCAGCTGTCTGCCAACCACTGCCGGCCATCACCGCACCCAACAGTGTACACAGCAGGAGCCGCCACCGCCGCCTCCTTACGACCCCATGCTACATTGCCACGCCGCCGACCGCCGCCACCACCGCATCCAACCACATCCTGCCCTTGCCGTTGCCCAGCCACCACCAAAGTGGCACCAGGCCACAACAGCACGGGCACGAAGGAAAACGAAGCACAGCCGCACCTCCACCACGGCCGCACCTCCACCACGGCCAGCCGATGGCCACACCTCCACCCACGGCCGCAGAGCTGGGAAGCTGCACCTCCATCGCCGCAGAGCTCCACCACCGTCGCCAAGTCACCCTGGCACAGCTGGCCGCCGTCGACCACCCCTACGGCTGCCACCACCGCATCCAACTGCACGGGCACGAAGGAAAACCAAGCATGGGCCTGAACCATGGCCCCACCTCCACCACGGCCGGCCGACGGCCTCACCTCCACCCACGGCCGCAGAGCTAGGAAGCCGCACCTCCAGCCGACTGCCCCTACAGTCGCCGCCACCGGCCGAACCGATTCGGTCGACTAGGGGCCGGATCCGGCCACCTGGGCACTAGATCCGGGCACCCCGGCACCGGTCAGGCGCAGCCAGCCGCCGCCGTCGAGGGTTCCCGCCGTCACCCCCGGAAGCCCCTTTCCAGTTGAGGAGCCCCGCCGTCACCCCGCCGCCGCCCTCATGGGGGGCCGCGCGGGCATCCCGGCGGTGCCCTCCGGCGGCGGTGAGGGGAGAGGCTGGTGGGGGGCACCGGGCGACGGCTGGTGGTGGGCGCCGCCCGAGTCACCCTATTGGCAGGGCAACCGACCGCATCCAATCATCTTACCGGAAATTAATTTATATACAATTCCTTTGTATAACTTTGTTATTGTTGACATAAAATCTCGTCCCATGCACAACACACTTGGAGAGGCTCGTGGGGTCGCGTCGAAGCAGAGAAGCTCATCGATTCCCTAAGCCTCAAGGACGCGCTGGGTGAATGGGTTGCGCAGCGCGCCAGTAAATTTGATCCTGCAATTGACAAGAAAAAATAAATGTCAAATTCTAGCATTTACCGGTTTGTTGCCAGACAGTTCCAAGATATGTGGCTCTAAGATGACGATGATCAAAGGAAACGGAATAGAAAGTCAACTCCTATGCATTAGTAAAATCAATAGTAAAGAATAAAAAAACGGTTAAAACAGAATAGGCACGACAGAACAATTCAATTAGCTGATCAGTTTAGTCGATACAGATCAAATCAAGATATGCAACCCGCATACACGATAATCAAGCACCAAGTAATCCCGTACACTAGCTAGATGTACCAAAAACATCGCTAACAGGGAGAACCACATGATGTCTAATGATAACAGTGTTTTCTAAGTACATAAATTGAGTATAAAAGACTAATCGGCAATCAGTCGGGTCGTGTATGCGCGTTATCGGTGAAAGCGTAACCGTATCGGCTATTTAGCCAATAAGGGGTCCATGAAGCACGGACCAGCTATCTGTCTACATCAAGAACAGATCTAAGATCAGAGAAAACCTGGTCTAACGTTACTGACGGTGGAGGGATGATAACGATACAGGTCGTCAATAACACCAAATCAAATCTACTTTAACCCTAATCCTATTCATGATCGGTCAGAAGCTAGAACACACAACATGTAACAATCAAGATCGACAAATTAGCCGATGCGAGCATAGATAAAACGTTCTAGCAAGAAAAAGCATACAAAATCTCTAAGACGATGAATCTTTTTTAGATTAATCACTGAAACTGTCCATCTTGACTGGGCAATGATGTTTTTCAATAAATAAATCAATAAAAGCATAAACAATATCGGTAATTTGATGAATTTACTAGACTGCCAAATCTAATAGAGCCGATAACTAACTCTTGCCCAATTTTAAGTCTAATCTAGCATATGTCCACCTGGTGACATTAAACCTGCGTCGACATAAAAGCAAACAAGAATCGATAACTAACCCTTACTCGATCTAAGCCCACGTCCACCGGATGACGCTAAATCTAAGCCAAGCAAGATTCAACCTTGATCTACCAAGTCCCATGTCCACCAGATGACATTAAAACAAGACAAAGCAAGGTATGACGGTACTTATAACAAGCCTGTGTTCACCAGATGGCACTCAACTTATCAAAAAAACTCGTCGAATCTACTCTACTCCTACTTTTGGATGGCTGAAGCTGAAAGGTGTTGTTGTATTGATTGAGATATATGATTATAATTTCCGGGGGTTTATATTTATACCTTAAGCTTGACACGAGTCCTACGCAAAAACAACTCTTTTACCAAATAAAGAAAATTAATAAGTTGGACTCCAATATTTCCTTTATCATGGTGTCCGACGTGTCTTGGCTTCTTTTTTTTTTTTTGCACGAATGCTTCAACGTAATCCTCCCAATCATAGCTGATCTTCCACACGACTTCTTTCCATATCTGACACCTGGATCCACAACCCAAAAATCCTTTACTAAATTTTGATGTCAACACATGCCCCCAGTTTTATGATAAAATGATTTTATTCCAAAATTAGCGCTCATATATTCACCAAATTGCCACCAATTCCCCGTTCCGTCCTCCAACCCCAACTTTGTCATTTGCAATCATCCCGCGCCGCCACTAGCAATCTCCAGTGGAATCAGAGGTCTCGTCATCGCTGCCACTTCAAGTCCATCGAGAACCAGACAGGGCCAGTTCCTAATTTCGGGGAACGACGACATCCGTCGACAGCGTCCCGGAGGTAACAGATCTTCAACTCCATTGATTCCATCCGCAGTTGCCATGGCCGCTATTCTGAATTCATTCTTTTTCGATTTCTTGCTAGGAGCTTAAGGACAAAACTATGATTCCCCTAGTGGACAACCGGAATGCTTATTTTCTTGGACCCATGGGCAACCCAGACCCAACTGAAGTTATTATTGCTGAGACCAACAAAATTCCATTCAAACCCTCTTCGATGGATCCATCAGTCTGGGATAAGAAAACTGCCTTTAGAAATTGGCCATACTTAATCACATGCTGAAGAGATTGGCTTATCCTGCTGGAGAGATGTTTTTTTTTCTTTGGACATGAAATTATTTTTCTGTAATATGCACACGTGTGCCTATCTTTATATTAAGAAGGAGAATTGTTATGTACTCCGTATAAGATATTATCATAAGTATCGTTACTGGTCTTTGGAATTCCCCATATATTGTGACATAGAGATGTTATGTAGGCTTGTGCATACAGTAGAATCATCTGGCGGAGGGGAGCAGATGATCTGTGTGTCTCCGTTGTCGAGGAAGAGAGTCGGGGGCTGCGTGGTGTCGTCATTGCAGATGAGCTCAAAACCGGGGTCGGGGAAACAGACGTCCCCAATGCCGAAGGGATAGTCGAAGGTGATGTTGCCACACATCTTGGGACAACGGGCGAGCGTGGCGGCAGACGGGATGGTCACATTGCCCAGTGCCTGCACCGCGCTGGAGCCCAAGTAGTGCACCCGAGTAGGAGGAGCACAGCGACAGTGCTCATAAGCAGCGCAGCTGCATCATGAGCAAGGATGCCCATCGTCGTGCTCGCTTCCCCTGCAGCTCACTTGCTCGTATTGTTGTTCGTCAGCTCAAAACTCGACAAGTTCGATGACGACGACACTACCTTCAACTGTAGATCAAAATATATACACACATATGAATATGAGAATGTCATATACTCTCTCTGTTTTAAATATTATATGTCATTTTAAAAGTCTTAGAGAGTCAAACTATCTCAGAGTCTATGTGTTGGTGGGCTGTAAGGCCGGACCAGACCCAAGTTGGGTGGTCGCGGGGATGGGCCAAAATGCACTCCTCGCTTCTGTCCACCAATGGACCGCCCGTTCAAAATCGCGTCACGGCCCAAAACAGTGAACGACCTCGTTCTGCTTCTGCCTCGAGTTGTGGCTGTCGTTCGGAAGTGGACGGCCGGCTTGCCCAGTCAGACAGACGGAGACGAGTGCCAAGCCAACCGATGGCGTCGGGCTCCGGCAGCGGCGGGAGCGACTTCTCCGTGGTCGCGGTGGGCTCCGACTCCGCGACCGACGCCGGCGCCGCTCTCCTCGCCCCCGCTGACCGCGAGGTGTGGCACGACTGCCTCCCCGACCTCGCCGAGGCGGACGCCTGCTTCTTCGACCTCGAGGAGCGCCAGGTCGTGCGCGTCCAGGGCACCGATCGGGCAGGACGAACCATCGTCCGCATCGTGGGGAAGTTCTTCCCGGGTACGCGAATCGACCATATAATTTTCATTAATCGCCCCTGTTACGGTTGCAGTCCTTCCACCGCTCTCTTATGGGTTTTTGTTCAATTCGTGATTGGGGATGCTTCATGCGCGGATGCGCCTGTAGTATTTGATGGTTTATTTAGGTGTGAACTTCCCAGTTACGATTGATTCAAACTGGATCTCTTCGTGGCCGATAGTTTGTGCTTGCCTTGAGGTGAAATCAGAATCTCATCCAGCAAGTACCTACAGTAAGGATTGCTGTTACAGACTGAGAACTACGTACCAACCAACTTTTATTCAATAATTTTTGGCTACAAGATCTGATGTAGGCTGTAGCTTATTTATTGCATTGAGATGAAGCTCCTCTACCAGCAAATGTGTATTTCCTTATGGTCATTTTAAATTAAGGACGGATGATCAATCTGCTTGCTGAATTGTATGAAATATTACTTCCAGCCAATATATCAGTAGACCTGTCGGTTGTTCTCAGAGGCCAAGTTGTTATGGTCTCTTGGCGTACAGTCCGTCTAGTTCTCCTAGCCCAGCTTGACAGTTTGTCAAATTTGGAATGTTGTTTGCGCTACTTGCACATGTAATTCTCTACTCTTCTTATTAATATATGCCAGCTATGTTCCGGAACTTTCAAAAAAAAAATCAGTAGACCTGATCGATGTTCGGATCCTTTCACTATTGCTATTAACAAGCCAACAAGCTGAATAAGGCTTCCGAAGCTTCACTATCCTTGTTCTTTATTGCTACAAGCCTACAAGCTTTTTTTTTCGAAAGGAGCGACGAAAGCTTCGCCGCTATATTTTATTAGACGATGCAAGCCTACAAGCTTAGTGTTATCGCTTCCCAGACTATTTTTGGTGTCGATGTTTACATGGCATTTACTTTGGAATGTGGGTTTTCAGCTTCAGTAATTGATGGTGAACGTCTGAAGAAGTATGTGTTCTTCAAACTTCGCACTGAATTGCCTGTGGGTCCATTCTGTGCATCTTGTACATGCACAGTACTGTACAGTCTGATGATAACAACCCTGGGATGTCAATCTTGAGGACAATTTATGAGGAGCTTCCACCTGAATACAAGGAAAGGCTTCAAGTTTTCTACTTGCATCCTGGGCTTCGCTCCAGGCTGGCCATCGCCACACTTGGCAGGCTATTTTTAAGCGGAGGGTCAGTATTCTTTCACCTAGTTCTCAGGCATTATTACTGGTATATAAGCTGGCAGCTGTCGAAGGTGTTTCTACATTGTAAACAAAACATGGATGCTACATACCTATATATCCTCTCTGTACTCAATAATCATGCTTATATATTATACACATTATAAAGTTCAACTGATCACTTTTCTTTGTGTCCATAAGATAAATATGCTTATAGAAGGTTAATATAGAATGCAAATTACATTCTTCTTAATAATAAGTAAATGTTGAAAATGGAAATAAATAGTGAAATGGAGCACCATTTCTGAATATTCATTGCATGCAGTATACTGAATATACATTTCATGCATTATCCAGAATGTGTAAAGTCTCTAAACAGACAAGTAAGCATGCCATCAGAAATCAGATGTTGTAGCAGTCCCTATTTTTATAAAACATAGTTCAAATGGACTGCAATGTTGCAATAAACTCTTATGTACTTGCTGTCTTGCTTTCTGCTCTCTATTCTTAAATTACTGTCAAGTCTTGAATATTTGGATATTGCTGGCAACGTAGAATTCTGCAATCTTCTTCTAGTCGTGTCATCTGAGCTGCCAAGAATATTATACTGAGCTCAATAATCTCAATCTGTTTACCTCTTCAGTCAATTGACCTTTTGTTGTTAATGCTGATGGCTAAGCTTTTATTTAGCTTTGAGCATTAACAAATAGCTTCCTTACCACTGTTAATTTTTCTGTTACAGCCTGTATTGGAAAATCAAGTACATTAGTCGACTGGAGTATCTCTGGGGGGATATAAAAAAGGGAGAGGTTGAAATTCCAGATTTTGTTATCGAACATGATAAGGTTCTTGAGCACCGGCCACTGACTGATTATGGCATAGAACCAGATCCTCTACATCTTGCTGATGTACCTGCTGTAGGATACTCGCTTGGAAAATACGAAGATAAGTGGACTCCAGAAGATCGATGGTATTCAAGGAATTACATGTGAATTTTTCTGCTGTAGCCAAAGGCGTAAAGTTGATTGTATAGTAACACGGTACTATGAGATTTGTATGTCAGAATGTAAGATTGCTGTGAGAACCTTGTCAAGGTCCTGTATTTCCAGCTTTGTGATCCAAAGTAATAATTGTTAGAAGATTATTGAGCACCCTATATGTTGTGGTTTAACCCGTAATATCAAACTGTGGCCGATGTGTCTGCTTAGGCACATATTTCAATAGTTATGTCCTTGATTACAGAACTTAATTAGGCAAATGCGTGCTTAGTTCTGTGGACTGTGAATAATAAAAAAAGTCGCGTTCTTGAATAAAACTTTTGCCCCAGTTTCTAGATTTATGCTGAAGGCTCGCCGTTTGATGATAATGATGACACCAAGCTTTGCACGGAAACATGTACTCATCATAACTATATCACTTGATTCTGCAAAATACCATGATTACATCTCGCCGCTCTGAAGCCACCAATACATTATTAATCTAATATCCCAGACAATTTGTTCCAGACAATTTGCACCTTGCAGACCAATGCACCATGCATGTATATCGACAAAATGCAGCCTTGTCGAAATCCACCGAAATAAATATGGATTGAACTCTACGACAGTTCACGGCACCGCTTTGCGGCAGCAACAACGGCACTAATCAGCGTTCCACGAAACGCACCCTTCTCGAGCTCCTGAATCCCGGCTATGGTAGTCCCTGCTGGAGAAGTGACCTGATCTTTCAGTTGCCCTGGATGTTTACCTGTCTGGCTCACCATGGTTGCAGCACCAAGAACCTAAACAACATATGAACAAAACGTCTATGAGAAAGAGCAGCCAACGATGGAGCAAACTTAATACATACACATGCGAATAATGCATAAAGGAATTCAGTTTTCTGAAGAACAAAATATAAACATCTAGGAAACGGTGACTCAAAAGAATCACATAGTGAACACTCACAGTTTGAGATGCAAGACCGAGGGCAAGGTCCCGAGGAAGCCCAGCAGCAACTCCACCATCAGCCATGGCCTCTATTGCTAAGAAAATGTAGGCCGGGCCACTCCCACTATATTAACATTAAAAGGACAGAAATTAGCTTCACTATTGAATGTTGACACCCTATTTCAGTATCACATACACAATCAGCTACATACCTCAGGCCAGTTACAGCATCAAAATATTTCTCTTCAGCTGTCCAAACTTTTCCAATGGCACTGAATAGTTTTCTTACACGGTTTTCATCATCCTGAGTAGCCATCTCTCCCAAGCACATTACTGTAAGAAGTAAAAACATCATACGGTGTTTCATCTTGTTACCTCCTCCCCTGATAATTTCCTTTAGTACTATGAAAGAGAAAGATAATTCAAAATGTCCAGTGTATCCAAACTTTCTATAATCATAAACCTTAAGCACACAAAGCAGACATTTCATACTAGAGATTGCCTAGCAAATTTTCATTCATTCAAAAAGCATACCACATTTCATGTATTATTATTCATAGGTTAAAAATGGCTCATGGGTTGTCGGCAAATTCTACCTGATGCAGCTTGTCCAACAGCTGAAGGTGTGTTTGGCATTACTCTAATAATACGGCGTTGGCCAGACCAATCCTGAAATGAAAAGACAAGTATGTGAGGACTTAGGAATTAGGATATAGAATTCCAACCACACATACAAAGTGTTGACCTAGAGAAAAACACTGATATAATAGCACTGAGATAGTAGAGCTAGAGCAGCATAAATACTGACACAGGTAAAGTGTTGTTTCCTGTAGTTTTAGTGGCAATTATCATATTGTGATACTGAATGATAAAGTAAGAACTAACAATAAACTGAGATAAAATGAACAATTCAATTGGATCTATTATGAAATTGTTTGAATACAACAAATAGTCATACAAATAATTCCACTAGATTGTAGATGTGTTGACAGTTTTTACTCAGAGAATCAAATCACCCGACCTTGTTACACCCAGCAGATAAAAAAATATAAAAACAAACAGAATCCCTCTATGAATTTAAAATTGTAGGAAATATAACCTTGAAAATATAAATTCAGGATGAAACTAAATGATAGTGATTCATCCAATAGACAATTCCTCTGTTTTGTTTAGGTCGGATCAAGAGATTGGGAAACTAACATGAGCAGATGCTTTACATACTGAACTACCCATTTACAACACAATGCATTCTCTATCAGACTCTTTTAGTTGTACCACATCCGTAATGTCGATAGAGATGGCAAAATTTTCAGAAGCACGCTAACCTGCAGATCTTGCATCTTGATGCCGGCAGCAATGGACACCAGAAGCTTTTCTTCTGACAGCCGTGGCCTAAGCTCAAGCAGAACCTGCTTCACTGCAGTTCGATGTGTGTGCGTGATTAAAACAATGGGTAGAATCGCAGACATAGCGAAGGATTGGTCATGGATCACGAAATTAAACACGATAAGATAGCACAATCAACTTCCTTGGATCCAGAAAGCAAAACTCAAAAAGAAAAAACGGCACTTACCGATCTGAGGCTTCAAGGAGATGACGATCACATGGCTGTCGTCGACAACCTAGCACGCACGCACGGGGGGATTTAAGTTCGCGTTAGATCCAAGTTTCCACGGTGATGTGCCACGAAAATGAAATACAGGCGCGCGCAATCAAGACGAAGCAGGACCGGAGTCCGGAGATCAAATCAAAGGGGGAGGAAAGGAAGCACGGGGGCCGGGGATACCTGGGCATTGGTTTGGAGCAAGCACGCGCCGAAAGACGCGAAGGCCTCGCCGCGCTCGGGGCGGCGGTGGGGCGCGGTGCGGATGGCGGAGGCCGGTAGGACGCCCGACGCCGCCACGCCGCGGGCGATGCTCTCGGCCAGGTTGCCCGCGCCCACGAAGCCCAGGCGGAACGAGTCTGCCGCCGCCGCGGGTGGCACGGGCTGGACAGGCGGCGCCGCCATTGTTGCGGAGGTTTGGGTTTGGGGGATTGGTGGGGGTTTTGGACGGGAGGCGAGGATGGTGGCGAAGTGCGAACGCGAACTGACAAGTGCCACGGTGGGGCGGGCTGACGTGAGTTCGGGGGGCTTTACGGTAAAAAAGGGCGCATGTCAATTTTATAATTATCAATTAGTTTATTATAAAAAAATTGATATTATTAATTTTATAGTCAAAGTTTTAGTAAATCTTTAAAAAGTTTTTAAAACAATATAAAAAAATTGACAAAACTTGATTTTGACACTCAATTAAGTGCTATACCAAAATCTTTATAAGGTCTTGATATTAAAATTTAGCGTGCCTTAGTTTTAGGCCCTGCTTTTGATACGGTAAATTTTGTAAGTAGGCCCAAAACTTCACCGGACGACGGATGACGGATGGAAAGCTGGCTCGATGGCTGCCACTCACCGCAACAGATTTGACGGATTCGTAGGACAAATCATGTGTCCGCTGCCACGATACTCTACTCCAGATAACATGCGACATGTGTATGTGTTGTGTACATCAAAATCATCAGCGTATCTAGTCTAGGAGACTAGGACAATACACATGGCGTCACGGCGAGTCATAACCGCTTCACAGAACTGTTGAGAGTTTCCTGTGACATGGTAACTTGTGTGGAGATGGTAATTTGTTTGTATATACAGTACTCCATCTATCTATAACCACTGCTAATTTGTTTTAAATTATAGCTCGTCTGATTTTTTATTTTAAGTTTAACCACTTGTTTTATTTATATATTTATTTAAAATATTAATTCTTTTATTATAAGTTACTTTATTAACAAAAAAATTTTAAAAATAACCTAAATTTAATTAAGTTTTTTTAAATTAAGGTTAGAAAAATCAAACGAACTATAATTTAAAACAGAGGAACTACAATACAGCCCGCATGGTCTTCCTCTTTGGAGCAAAACTCACTGGATCTACTTGCAAGAAAAATAATGCTCCATATGTTCTTCAATATTTGGCCATGCTTAGCTCAAATTGGACACGTTCGCATAAAGTTACAGGTGTTCACACTTCACATCCCACACAATCAGTTTTTTTTTTTTTTCAAAAACACAATCAGGTATTGTGCGCCCTGAGAAAAGCATACCACTCCAGAATCCAGACAAAGCACATCTCTAGAAGAAGAGACATGACACGTTCACGAGTCACGACTAGTCATTAACGCCTCATATGCGAATGAAAACGGCTAAACTTTCTCTGCTGAACGAGTTTGCTGTACAACAAAATGGCAATATATTGTCCATCTAGCTATTGCCACTGTCACCACTTTACAACTTTACAGGACTACACATGGCTAACTATACATCCTACATATTCTCACTGTTTTGACTGAAGCAAAACTCGTTGGATCTACAAGAGGAAGAAGGAAAACAATCTCTCTGTTCTTAAACATTTGACGTTGATTGGTTCTATTTCGAACCGACTAATCCTCAAATGTTAAAGAACAGAGGGAGTTACAATGATTCGCATGTCACGGCGCACAATCCGGTGCACCATTTCATTCAGATCATTGCCCAGTCAAATGTAACTGCAAATGGACAGTATCTCTGCAGTAATACCTGCACGCTTAAAAGTAGCTAGATTGTGTTTGCAGCAGCTCAAGGTGAGCCAGTATCTTGCCGATCATCGGTTTCAGGGCAGGGTCTCCTTTGTGGGCAAGATCGATGAGCAAAGCCTGTGCGATTTCGCCATACCGCTCCCTGTGGGCATCGAGCCGGAACATCCTCTCCAGCATCCATATCGCCTTGTCCTGGGAACTCAGCTCTCCCGCTTCGGCGATCCTCAGCAGAGCATGAACGCCTGTCGCCATCTCTATCACCCTACTCCCGTTTTCCCAGATCTCGTCCTGCATAAGAGTACCCAGTGCTTCCAGCGCTGCTTCGTCTGCTCCTCGCTCTTCACCTTCCAGTATCTGGACTAGAGGATTGACGGCGCCGGCTTTTACTAAGCAGAAGGTGCTTTTGACGGTGCACTGGCAGCTGTGGACTATACAGTAGGATTCAGCTGATGGAGGAACGCAAAGCCACCTTGGTGATTTTGACTTGCGCAGCGCCATTGTGCTCTGTGATAGTTGGGCCAAGGATGTCGCTGCTTTAGACTTGGCGTCCACTGATCCTTCTGAAAGCAACTTCACAAGGCAAGGAACCACCCCGTGTCCAACTGCTAAACTCTGTAGCTTCCTATCCCAGGTAACTGTGAACCGAATAAATACACCGGCGATCCCCTCGAGCAACCACATTCTTTGAGGTGTCACAGAAATAGCAATGTTTGCTTCGAATAAGGTGATCAGAATAGGAAGCAAGTTTGCCCGCATCAGAATCTCAGTTACCTTCTTATCTGTCACTGGGAGGTTGCTCAGGATGCCAACAGCTGCAGCCTTCTCATCTTGAGAAGTATTAGAAGAGATGATCTTTACCAAAATATCTAGATGGGTCTCCCTGAACTGCTCAGCCAATTCTTGAGAAGAATCTTTCGATAGATGGAACATTAAGTGCAACGCAGCAATTTTGATATCCACGTTCTTTTCTGTTAGGAAAGGTAGAAGCAGCTGCACCCCTCCATTTTGCCTGATTTTACTTCTGGCTCTTTTAGCATTTGCGTGCCCAGAAATGCTGTTTAGGGCCCTCAGAAGATGAAGTTGAATTACCGGACTTGATAAATTAAGAAGCGAGAGCATCTGAGGTGCTACATCTTTATGAAGTAGAATGCGTTCAGATTGTGCTATAGCTGCGAGTATAGCTGAGGCTGGCTCTCTGAGGGTCATGAGCACTGATGTCACAGAGAAAAGGAGCTGAAGCAATGATCCTGTTATGCCAGAATTTATCAGGAGTTCTGCATTTTGTAGAGAGCTAGAGAGATTACGCAAGGCACCTAAGGTCGAGTGCTTGGCTTCAAGGTTTCCATATTTAAACATGTCCACAAGGGGTTCGATAGCTCCATCCTCACCAAGGGAACATTTCATATGTTCAGATAGGAACATTTTTGAAATAGCGGTTGCCATAAGGACCTTGTTCATGTCAGAACCTGCAAAGTAAATAAAGCTTATTAGGTGATGACATGGTCAGATTGAGTGAAGAAAGTTGCATTCTACACCGAATCCTAAATCTATAAGACAAAGATACTATCTCTTCCATTTTCTCCAAGAGGCTATTGTTCTTATAAGTGTTGAAGTTTCTGAAGCTTTTAAGTGCTTTCCATGAAAATGGAAAATTTGTGACACTTGTATTGTTAAACGGAGAAAACCATAATAACGTGTGTTCACATACACTGGGGGGAAAATCAGTTTGAGACATAGCATGTCCGATTATGATACCTTGTTTGAGGTACTGTATCAATGGCCGGAAGTACCCAGCCTCAGCCATCAACAGCACATTCTGTGGGTTGGACGACAAAATGCTCAGCAACCTCTCCGCATCATCCTCGGTGCCTGACTCATGGGCATTCCTCAACGTGACTAGCATCACGATACACCCCTTGATCCTGCCAATCCTCTGCCGGACCAGCGGGATGTCTGACAGGTCCAACAGCACCGCAATCGCCTCCCTCCTCTCGTCCACGTCTCTTGACAGGGAGCGAACAATGCTCGAAAGTGCCTCGATGCTCGAAAGCCTCTCCTGTGTGAGAAGCAAATTTACTGATTGTCAGATTAGAGATCGTGGAGAAGATGGAAGTCCGAGTATCAGCTGATAAGTTTTGGTACTTGGCTAATCATAATGCATCTTCACGAAATCGAAAGTGAGGCAGAATGCAGCTTGTTGAGACTGAGAGGATATTGTGAGGCAGCAAGTGCAGCAAGAGATATGGTGAGGCCCACCGTGCAAAACCACTAGTTGTAATTGTAAGCAGTAGCGTACGAG
Organism: Bothriochloa decipiens; assembly: GCA_023333625.1. Classification (NCBI taxonomy): domain Eukaryota; kingdom Viridiplantae; phylum Streptophyta; class Magnoliopsida; order Poales; family Poaceae; genus Bothriochloa; species Bothriochloa decipiens. The sequence continues at coordinate 60,109,806 of CM041634.1, forward strand.
CATAGATAGCATCGAACACACAGCGCGCGGCGAACGAAAAGCCGGGGGCGGGCGCGTGGGCCTCAGCCTCACTCGAACTCACCTTGCTCTCACCAGCGACGCATCCCGCGAGGCGCCTGAGCGCGGCCATGACGCTGACCCTGGCTTCGGCGGTGCCCGCGGCGGCGAGGCGCGCGAGCAGCGCCGGGACGAGGAGCCCGTCCTTGTCGTCGTCCTCCCCGAGCCTGCCGTCCCCGGCGAGCGCGGCCACCTCCCTGGCCACGGCGGCGAGCTCGTCCTCCGCGCCGGTCTTGACGAGCACCAGCAGGTCCTCCACGTCCACCGCCGCCGCCGCCTTCCTCCTCGCCATCGCGTGCCCCGGTCGTAATCAGCAGGCGGCCAAGGCGGTGGGTTTGCGGGAGTGGGAAGCGAGCGCGGGACGGGAGGGTGCGTGGGAGCGGGAGTGGTGGAGTAAGGGGGCAGCTGCGGTGGACGACACGGCGAAGCGGTCAAGTCGCCCATGGGCTGGCGGAGAGGGACGGGGACGCCAGGAAGGGAGGGAGACGACCTGGCTGGCCTCCGACTCCGACTCTGAATTTTGGGACACGCAGCCGCAGCTCGGGAGGCCGTGCCATTTCAGTTGATAAATAAATAAATCACGGTCGCCAGTAGCGAATCAGGCAGGCACCACATCAGATCTGCCAAGTGAATCTGTAGAATAATTTCATGTTTTGACCTTTTTTCTGTTCGTGTTTTTCTGATGGACGAACTGTGGTTAAATTTAAATTTGGCGGCAATTTGGATGGATTAACAAAGCAGTCAAGCAGATCAACCTGGGGTGACAAGTGCAGGTGCAGGTGTCGTCCGAGTAGGAGTAGGATAGGCTTGCTATGATGATGGTAGGAGGTCGCGATCGACGAGTAAGATACGGCGGATTCCGCGATGTGTCGTGTGTCATTCGCTTTCGCAGCCACAGCTGAGGAGCACATCGCCGAAGCTGAACGCGTTTCTGACTCTGGAGGGCGCTTGGCTTTTGACCCGTTCCGGGGTTGACCAAGTCAGCTGACTCCTCGGTTGGTCCGTCCGTTCGCGTCCGTGCTGACTGGGCCGACCGTCGCGACTCGTGCAATCCAGTAGCCCACGGCGAATGTACGGTGACGTTGATTGGCAGGCAACATGGAGCCGAGGCCCAGGTAGAAAAGCCCAAAGTGTTAAAATTGTGTACTTGTGAACTCACGGCCCAGTAGGCCGAGATGGCCCTACAGAGGAACCCCCGGGGGGGCGGGGGCCGCCAGTTCCATTTCTCTGCGCTCCAATTTCGTCAATTTTTGCACCATTGGCCCCCTGCACTTTTTGTTTCTCAATTATTATGGCAAAACAATTTCTTCTAGAAACTGGATTTTCTCGTCTCTGCACGAGTTATGCACGTACTAACCAAAATTCTCTTTAGAGGTCATTTTCCGTGCGCTACATACTAAACGCACTTCCAGACCATTCTCTCAAATAAAAAGCGACATACCAAGGATCAAGTGGGCTTACCATTTGTTACTGTTGGAGACAGCGACAGTTTTGGATATCTCCGTACTTTATAGATTACATATCTCATTTGTTACTGTTATTATTTTTGAGAGCATACACTTTTTGAAGTCAAAGACTAAAACTGTAACAAAGGTTATGGGCTGCCAAAAACCATGGGCAGAGCAAGGAGCACTGGTGCTGGTGCGTCGAGTCACTCAAACCAGGGGCAACTGTACGAAGCTATTAGAGAGAGAGAGAGAGTCAATCGTGCAATTTCAGAGGTCACAATCACAATGTCGACACATACACACCTCGAGCCATCTAGAATACAGAGTAAGAGCTTTCTCAAGTAAACACGCGTGGAGTGATCGAACGAGACATTTTCATACTATAGCACCTAGAAGGTTCACGTATATAAAATCACCCACGCCACCTTGCTTCACGACTCAATACAAACATCAAATAGTAACGGTACAATACGAGGGTGTACACGTACTGCTACGTACATACAGCAAAAATAAAAAAAAAAGACAGACAGTGCATGTATCATCTCATCGCGGTTATTAATAAAATTAAGCTAAGATCCTTATACTACACCGAAGCAACAAGTAAAACAGGACAAGCTCTCATGTTGCACGCGCGTGTGCACAGGAATGGCCACCGGAGCTCGGCGCGTGCCTAGTCGCAGCACATCTCGCAGATCCAGCAGCAGCAGAGCGCCGCGATGCTGAAACAACCAAAACAGAACAAGTCAGTTGATCGATCAGGTTTTGGAGCCAACGCAAAGCTTCCAGTTTTGTTGCATCAGAAGAGCCGAATTATGTTTAATCGTTGCTAGTTACTTGAGAATTAACCAGGAGGAGGAGGAGGAGATTGGTTACAGTAAGTAATTACCATCCTTCGATGAAGCCTTTCTCCCCGCGCGAGGTCGTCTTCCCCCGGCGTCCCTTCCTGCTGCCTCCCTGCTCCTCCGCTCCTGCAACCGCCGTCGGGTAGCCTGCATACATCCATGTCATGTCAGCATGTGTCCATCCATCTATTCCTGAATGAACAAGCTAAGAACAATCCAGCCATGAAACTGATGGAAGCGCGTTTATCATGGGCTACGGACTCGGGAGGTAATATAATCGATCGATCCTCTTACCTGGTGGTGGTGGTGGCGGCGGCGGCGCCTGCTGCCTGTTGCCGTTGTTCTCCATCCTTGTCTCCTCGCTTCTAGCTAGTTAGAGCACGGCCGGCGAAGCTGTAGTGATCAATGGACTTTGATCTCACGAGTATGTTACGTGGTTGGTTCCCTTGGTGGTGTTGCCACCTTATATAGGCCGCCGGCACGGGCTACCTGCAATCCAGCTGCAGGGCAGTGTCCAGTGTGTTGCTGCTACGTTCCTTCCTTGCCGCCTTGGTTTTCTTCGAGGTCAAGATAAGGCCAACCTGTTGTATGACCACTGACCAATGGTGTCACGATTGCCTTTCCCTTTCCAGCACGGCTCGGTATGCCGTCAGAGATTGACAACTCGCCGATTCCCAAGTTTGACACAGAGGCGCAGAGTTTAGCTTCTTCAACGATTTTAACAAAGTGTACGTGTGCTGCTGCTAATTACACTTGTGTCTCGTTCCTTATTCTTTCCTTTCGCAAAGAGAGAAACAAGCCGAATAAAGAAAGCCCTCTGCTAGTGCTAGCCATCGGACCTACACGCTTGCAAGGCAAATGCGAGCGGTGGTGGTGGATCGAGAAGTCTGCCCTGTCCGGCGATGCGGTTCGTCGGTGGGCTGGCCCCGGCTCCGACTGCGCCCAGTGGCACGTCACAAAGCTCGATCTGTTACTCACCTTGGTCGGGCCTTTTGATCCAAAATTCCGAAGCCTGGCGTGTCTATGAGATATTCATTTCAAGATGATGGAGAATCCGGTTCCCTCCAGAACCGCAAGCTTTGCTCGTTCACACTCACACCAGATCATGTTGGCCTGGTTGTTGGTTGGACAACGAAAGAGGAATAGATTGAATTGTTTTCCTCTTCTCATCCAACTTTTTCGTTGTTGTTTTCGATCGGCTTTCACATCAGTACGCCGTCATCCAACCCAACCGGCCGAGTGTGAAACCAACCTGTGCTGCGTCCGTGTCTGACCTGACTGAATTGCAGCGACCACTGGTGCCATCTCCATGGCCGCGCATCACAAGTTCTGCCGTTAGGTGCCATGAAGATCGAGATCTGAATTCGGAATTCCCCTTTCGGCTGTCGGCCAGCATATGCTCACACCTCCATCGCACAACTCCAGCCGTCCCGACGGCCAGTGCATCACCGTTCGGCCTAGCGGTACCCCACATAAATCTCCGACATTTTCTGCATATCCTAATGATGAGAAACGAAGCTGAGGAAAGTCAAAGCAGAGGGAGGCCAAGAGCGCCACAGAGACGTCAGGATGCGACCAAGGACCAACCATGGACCCGTGGACGTGACCGCGGCCGGCCGGCGGCGGCTTGGCGCTCTGCATGGACGCGGAGCGCGGCGGCGGGGACATGCCGTGCCGCCGTCGCCGTCTTGAAACCCACGAGGGAGATGTGCCGCCCCTCTGGCCCTCTGTCTCTGATCCTCTGTCCAGGCTTATTTACACGCATTCAGTCCAGCAGTGGCATGGTATGCATGCATTCAGTTGCGCCGGGTGGTCAAAAGGATCAACGTTCGGTCGTGGAGATGGGGTGGGCATCCAGGAAGTCAGGTTTTAGCGGCTGCGGTAGCAGGATGCCTTGGGAACTCACATCCATCTGCATGTCGTTGAGAGAATTTTGACATTGTTGTTTTCTCCAAAAGGAAGTTTTATTTGACCGAGAATTTTGATATTGAACGATATTTGTCGTTGCGAAATCAATGAAGATTTTTTTGACTAATTTGTTGTGTTCTAGACTTAGCCCACATTTGTTATGGATAGTATGCTTAGCTCCATTCAGCATACAAATCTTGTCTCGGGTTTGGCATAGCTTTTTTCAACATTTTTTTTTTACCAAATAGGTTAAAATAAAACATCTCCTCTAGCTCAGTTCTTTAAAACCCGCTTTCATAGTCTCACATGAGGGCGAGAGCTGGACGGAGTTAAAAAATACTAGCTTCTTGTTCTACCTCCCTTTCTCCTATATAGTATAAGAAGATGTTTTACTAAACCTTTTCTCAAAATAGTTTCAACTCGAGCTCCCAAAAAAATACTCACTAGAAAAATGGAATTGTACAAAAATGAGGCCATACTTTAAGGAGCTTTACTTGAGGAGATATATTCAACCTATTTGACAAAAAAAAAAAAAAGAAGGAGCAGCTGCTGAATAAGTTGTAACTAACGAGACGTTACTATTTCTTATGCCGTCACATGAGTTGCTTTACGATCCCCACCCTCGTACCGAAAACGTCTAGAAGAAAAACGAGAATTTTGATAGAACTTGACTGAAATACACGCGGCATGTTCTGAAAAAACAGAAGCCCAGAATCTATTGAAAATTCAACTAAAATAGTATGACATCTTACACACCAATGATAGGAGTTGTGCCACGCCACATGTCCACAACTGGATTGCTATTTTAGTCATGTGGCTATATAAGATATAAAGAAGGTGGAGAAAGAATAAAGCTTCGAATTCGATTCAGAAAGTACCGCAATTACATACAAAATAAACACTGGTCTCGAAAAGGTAAATCTAGCGAAAGATTCACCGTTTACAAAATTGGAGGCTTGTCGTTGTTCTTCGATGTATGACATCCATCATAGCCAAAGTTTCCAACCGCTAGACTACTAGTGCAAGTGTGGGGGGTTAAGTTCGATGTTTTAGACAATTGCATGTTCTCAACGGAAGGGAAAAACAATCGAACGAAAAGCAAGAGTTTCGATTCTAAAGTAGTGCAAGAAGAATAGACGGTGTATACAAGGTTTGGTAAAGGTAAATCTAGTGATAGATTTACCCTCTCGAATTAAATGGACACATGTCTTCCTTTGTTGCTTGGCGTATGATATCCGTAATAACCAAATGCAAGTGCTGGTGTTTGGCGTGTATTCATTTTGGCAGTTGCATATTCTCGACCGGAGCAAGAACACGAACACTCACCCACTGAACTGCTGAAGGATGGATCAATTTGTACCTGACATTTTTTTGACCGAAATTTGTACCTGACATTGCTTTGCTTTGAGTTCTTGACAGTGGTTGCTATTGCCTTTACGTGAAGATGGTTAATGGGGTTCATGGTTGGGTGTTGAAGGCTTGGGTGTTTCATGGAAGATGGTTCGTGGTTGGGTGTTGAAGGCTTCAGTGTTTCCTAATAAGCATGGCGGTGGTTCCTTACGATTCATCACCCTGTTTGTACCACGGTTTACTTCCTCAGTTCCTCTCGTTCATTTATCACACGGTTCTTGTACGGTGGTCGCCCATTCTGATTCTTTCAGGGCGTTCGCAACGGCGGACGGTGTCGCCGGCCCAGCACCGCATGGAACACAGTGAGAGGAGGAAGGCAAGTAGCGCCGAAGAAATCAGCAAGCGATTTCACGCGGCCCGAGGACGTGTGAGGAGAACAGGCGAGACCTCATGAAAAAAGAAGAATAGAATATTTTTCTCCGCTTTATCTCTTGTCCAACTCACTGGCTATTTGACCCATCTCGTTGTGGATGGCCTTAGTCCAAGCTCTCATCAGTTTTTTTTTTTTCACGAGAAAGTGTCCGACACGTGTGTCGTGTTTCGTTAGGAGGAAAAGCTCTCGCCGGTTGTTGCTCAATATATCTTGTGAGATGTGCCTGCTGCTATGGACTGTGCCACACGTGTGATGTGACAACAACTTTATGCATGTTAGGTTCATGTAGAGGTTGAGATTGAGATAATATGTTCTTTATATTTAACGGAAAAATTGCTCATCCTTACAAAAGGTTGGCAACGTTGGAGGGACAAGTGATGCATCTCAAATCCTATAATTTTTCACCGAGTAGTATAAGAAGCTTTGCGCCAAACTAGTAAAAAAAGCTCAGAATTGTGTCTTCAGAATAATAAACTTGATGTTTAGCCTTAGTTGCTACTAGTATATCTTTGAAGGCAGCAAGGTGTCTAGAACCGAAGAAGGAAGACACCAAAACCACAGAAGCAGCGGTCCCTATGGGGAGAGTACATTCTCGGACCTCTGTGTAGCCTTCAGATGCTAAGGCTATCCGCACTCGTAAAACTCTAAATCTGACCTTAAAAGAAATATTCTGTCTTAGTCATTAATATTCTCTCCTCTATACAATTTTCTCTCGCATCCCTCCATATTTTATCTTCTTCCCTATCCACTGTAGGACCCACATGTTAATATTTTTTATTACCCCCCGGGCCCCTCTCCTACCCATTCACTCTCCCCTCGTTTCCTCCGCCCACCTCCTCTTCCTCAACCGCCGACGCACGCTGCTCCCTGGCGCGGCTCCCCGGCGACCCTCCTCCCCTGCCCTCCACCCCCCGGCGCGGCTCCCCGGCGGTCCTCCTCCCCGGTCCCTCCCTCCTCGATATCCACGGGCAGCGCGGGCGGAGCTTGGCGTGGCGGCGCTCGCGGGCCGGCGCGGGCGGAGCTCTCGGGCCGGCGTGGTGGCGCTCGCGGGCCGGCCGGGGCGGAGCTTGGCGCGGCGGTGCTCTCGAGCCGGGGTGGTGGCACTCGCAGGCCTCCCTCCCTCCTCCCCTCCTCGGCGGGCGTCCCGGCGGGTGGAGGGAGCGCGCGGCGGCCCTGGCCATGGCGGCGCAGCGAGGTCGCCCCCCGGCCATGGTGGCGCAGCTCCATCTCCGGCGCGGCGCGGCTTGCTCCTTCCTCTCTACCGGAGCGGCTCCCTCCTTGCTGCTCCTCCGGCGAGGGCACGACCACAGCGAGCAGGTCCCGACGGCGGCGGCGACGGAACTCGCGCGGCGAGCCAAGCACGGCAGCCTCGCCGGCCTCCAGAGCTCCCCGTCGCCGGTGGCCGCCTTCTCTCTCCCCGTCGTCTCTCTCCACAGCTCAGCCCCGTCCTTCTCTCTCCTCATCGGGCCCCATAGCGTCCTTTACCGTGCCGTCCGTACGCACGCCACAGTTTGCGGACGGAGACCGGTACGCAGCCTTTGCGTTCACCTATGCAGTACCCGCCGCGGGGTTTTCAGTCTGTAAACACGTTTACAGTTTCCTTTTGAGTAGCCGCTGCGATAGTCTAAAGATTTTCAGTTCCAAGCTAGCTAAGGATCGATGTGTGCATTCAACTGAAGAAACAAACAATACAGAGGGTGTTGAGAATTGAAGAGCTGATGACGGTGCACCATGGTTGCTTGCCCTTTTTCCGTTATGGTTGTACAACAATGTACATCAAGCAATGCATTTTTCTGAGAATGAGAATGATGTATCCCTACATCACATTGCATTTGTATGTATGAAGGTTTTGCTGCTATGACCAGTGCACAAATGTTTCATCCGTTTTTTGTTTGATTGATTTTACTTGTCATCAGCTTTTTACAGCGTATGGATGCGCTCTAAAAGGGCAACTGATCGAGATTATGCTGAATAGTAGTAGTAAAGTTTACTTGGTGCATGGTATGTAAACAGAGCTACTAATTTCAAAATCCAGAGTAAATCATGCACTAAACTGAATCAAAACAAAGTTCAGTGAACAGTTTGTAGTCAGATGAGATGGTCATCAGTGCAAAAGCAAAGTCGGTCGCTGGGTCCCGACTCTGGACCAATGTTCCGGTCGCGTCGGCCTTGGTATGCAGCTGATCGTGCGGGCCACGAAATTGGCCGCGCCACCGGCTCTGACATCTGGGAATGAACGCTGTTGCTTTTTGTGGCATGCCCTGCTGAGTTGCAGTGCAGAGAACCCACGTCGAGATCGGGACAGCGTGCGTGAGAGGCTTGTTTAGTTTTCGGAATTAGATATGCACTATAAAAAAAAATTCTTATCATGTTAAAATATCGGTATATATATGGAGTACTAAATATATATGAAATAAAAAACTAATTACATAGTTTTATTATACTTTACGAGACGAACGTTTTGAACATAATTAGTCAAAGTTTGGACAATTTTTACTAAATACAAACAAAATACGATAGTGCGCTACAGTACATACCACAAGTTTAGGAACTAAGCAAGGCCAAAGTAAAGTACGTCCCAATGCTACTCGAGGCTGTAGCGGCGACAACGAGATGACGTTGCGTCCAAGCAAAGCAAAGCAAACAATGGCCCTGTTTGGATCACTCTAGCTCGGCTAGAGGCCAGAGGTTAGAGTTAGTTTTAAACTATCTCAGACTAGCTATAGCGAAAGAGGTGTTGGGATCTAACGGTTAGTTTGACAATAAATATATTTTTCTAATCATTTAGCTCATTTAATCACCTCTTTCTCAGTGGGCCCAACCAGAACTAGCCTAAATAATCACTCCTTTGGAAGGCTAGTTTTTTAGGTGAGCTAGATGCCAAAAACTAGCTTTAACCCTTCTCTTTGGATACTTTTAGGCTAGTTTGGTTCAAATTAGCTCAAACTAACTCTAGCCCTCGATCCAAACAGGCCCATGTAGTACTACTATACGTACGTACGTGAAGATGCATGGGGTCGATCGATCCAGTATCTACTCGTACACACACATGTGGCGGAGCCACGAGTTTACCGAAGCCCCGCGATATTCATTGCGCACAAGTACTTACCTAGCATTTTATTTTTTTAGCAGAATGAAGAACCTTTATTGATCTTCAATAGAGGTACAAACGCCATTCGGCGGAGATACAAACCAAACATGTCTACCAAGTTCATCATAGACACAACTCCTAGCTAAAGTATGGGCATCAACATTTGATTGCCTCCCCTAATAAACAAAATCTACAGAATTAAATTCATGCGATCTAGCTCTAATCTCCTGCACTATATATCCGTAAGAGCCCATACTCCCTTCCCGAATACTCCTGATGACTCCAGCATTATCACACGATAATCTAACATCCCGAAGGACCAAATCACTGGCTAGCACTAGGCCTTCTTTGCATGCAATTGCTTCCACCGTGTCAGGTTCCATGCAGCCCTCCAACACAATGGCCGAGGCACCTAGGAACCTCCCATTGGCATCTCTTGCAATAGCTGCCGTAGCAACGATTCTTGAATTCTTTGCCAAAGAAGCATCAACATTTATCTTCATCAAACCGATTGGTGGAGGGACCCACCTAATCGGGCTTCCTTATTTTTCAGCCCTCACCTCCCTTGAGGCTTAACAAGCTCAAGGTTTGCCACAAAATTAGAGACAAACTGGTGCGTCGAGAGCGGGCTTTGATAGATGGTTTCATGGATAGCTTTCCTCCTTGCATACCAAATTGCCCATAGGGTTACAATCACCCGAACTATATCCTCGTGTCTTAATGGCTTCATCATCGCTGTCAACCAACCTTTCGCATCTTGTTCCACAACTCAACAGATATGGTCAGTAATCTCCTCTTTCTCAAGAGCCCAAACACAATGTGCCATGTTGCATTCAAGTAGTGAATGCCTCCACAAGTCCTCTGCTCCGCAAATCTGGCACGCGCTATTTTCCGCCATCTTCCTGTGATGGAGTACATCCTTTGAAGGGAGAGAACATTTGGCAAGTCTCCATAGGAACACCCGCACTTTGGATGGTACCTTGATCCCCCACAAGGTTGACCACTCCTGCTGAGCAGCTTCTCTGTCCGATGCGCCAGCGTTCCCTGCTAGGAACTTGTGATTTATAAGCATTTTGTATGCAGATCTGACAGAGAAGATCCCATGTTTCTCAAAGTGCCATGCCCAAAAATCCTCTTGGCATCATGAGCTTAGGGAAATATTTGTAATTGCTTCCACATCAGCCGAGGTAAAAAATTCCAGCAATTTCCTTCGGTCCCAGGTTGCTGTCGTTTGATCTATAAGTATGCAAACCCTTTGAGGAGGGTTCGGGCAAGTACATGGCACCGGCCTCCGCAAACCCGATGTCGGCAACTAGTCCATTGACCATATCCTGGTCGATTCACCTGTACCAATCCGTCGTATTAGGCCACCCTTGAGCACCTCCCTGTCTTCCACGATGGATCGCCAAATCTTTGAAGGAGACTGACCAATTTCTGCTTCAAGGAAACCATTTTCCGGGAAGTAAACGGCTTTAAGAACCCGCGCACTCAAGGAACTTTCATTCTGTAATAATCTCCATGCTTGTTTCGCTAATAGTGCCAAGTCAAACATCTCCATATCTCTAAAGCCAAGACCACCAAAATACTTTGGCTTTGTCATGTCTTCCCACGGCACCCAACAGGTCTTCCTTTTTTCATCACTGCAGCCCCACCAAAATTTACGTAGTAAACCATCTAAATGTTGGAACAGTCCACGGGGCAACTTGAAGCAGGACATAGAGAAGGTAGGAATTGCTTGCGCTACCGATTTGATAAGGACTTCCTTACCACCGGCTGACAAACACTGCTCCAACCATCCTTGTACCCGACTCCAGACCCAATCTTTTAGAAATATAAAAGTGCCATTTATAGTTGAACCCACATCAGAAGGCATTCCCAAATATTTCTCCTTGAGGGCTTCAGTGTGTACTTCAAGAATATTCTTGATTTCCCCTCTCAAGCTTTGGTTGCATCCCTTAGCAAAGTGAATTGATGATTTTTCCATATTTATTTGTTGGCCTGAAGCTTGAAAATAAATGTACAAAACTTCCTTCACCTCCCGAGCACTCTCCCCATCCGCCTGTGGCAGAACCTCCTAAATCATATGGCCCACACGCATGATTATTGTCTAAACAGACTCCAAATAACCATGACTATGTTCCATACGACTTAAAAAGTCTGTCAGGTAAATCCGGAATCATCCACGATTCTCTGAGCAGGATCAATCGTTATAAAGAGGCATTACAGTATTACAACAGTTTGATATAAATAATATACATCAGAGTAAAATAGCGAGAGACTTACAACAACATAAGTTTACAAACCTTTGAGTTTCAAATATTTACAACCATCAGTTTAAATTGTATAAACCATAATAGTAGTGGAGTAGCGGTAGATAACTTTATTACAATACCAAACGATAAGCTCTGCCCAAGAGCTAAACATCTTACGCATCGTCACTTTCCTCGACGACTGTCATGCAGCAGGATGAAAAGCACTCCTGCCTATGAGGCTCACCTGCAACAAGGGTTCAACAAACCCTGAGTACAAAAGTACTCAACAAGACTGACCCGACGAAAAAAGAGGGGTGAAGAATCAAGAAATGCGGGCTAGAGGGACAAGGTAAGGCCTGTAAGAGATAAGAAATTTTACGAAAAAGCTTAACAGAAAGTAAAGTTTGCCTTGATCTAGCTCCAATTACCAACCAACACCATTATTAAACCTTAGTCACTGTTCAAGTTGTTACTACAATGATGAACACCGATCGAGTCTTCTTCTCCGAGAAACAACGGCGATTCGAATCCATTTTCATACCCAGCTGGGACCTAGATCACTGGGATACCGGAGACTTTAACTCCGATGCATACCAGATCACAGATATACCAGGATAACAACCACAGCCATATATCACCACATGATACACCTGAGCTCTTCTGCCCCGTGTACCGATATACATGAGAACTTAAACCCACAGTATAACACACTATGACATATGTGGGGACTCTGGCCCACTATATGTCACTCCATGATATGCGTGGGGACTCTAGCCCACTGAATACCACTTCATGCATGTGGATTTCTAATTTCTCGATATCACCAGTTCACCAACGGACGGGACCTAGGACATCAACAGATGGAAACACTACAGAGGGACTCCATTCCCAGTGCAAGTTAGCCGTCCGGACTCGATTTGTTAACTATTATCAAGATTCCAATAAGAAAAACCAATCTCATCTTTTTCATTCTTTTACTTTTGAACACTTAACTAATTAAGCAGGGCTAAGCGTTACTACTTATCTTCCAAAGCAGGTAACAAGGAATAGGAAATAAGACAGGTAATGCAATTGGTGGGTTTTCACTCAACTCCTCTTACTTAATGCAACATATCATAGCGGAAGCGATAAAACTTTTATAAATAGAATAGGGTTTGAATGCATCCGGAGCTTGCCTTGGTATTCGGGGTAGATGGTCTCGAACTCTGGATCAACTCCCGATTCCTGAATCTGCTCGTCCTTGGGATCTGGTGCGACAACGTTAACTCTCCGTTAACGGAAACTATTCGATAATTTGTATGTTTTAACATGATGGAATAGTAAACATGATGCTTGATGGATGCATGATCAGATTAAGGGCTTGAGTACAACTTTCCTTCACGATAAAGTTGCAAGCCAATAAAACTTCGCTTATCAAGCTCATTAGAGTTAACTACGCCATTTAAAAAAAATTAATTAAGCACACATAAAATAACGTTGATTAAGCCCTAATGACATGATTAAGGTAAGCGCAAATAATTAATTAAAGTGCCAAAGGTCATTAGGGTTAATGACCCGAGGTCATCAATCAATCTCAAAGTGAAACAAATCTTATAATGATTAAACTCAATTAAAGAGATTAATTAATTATTTAAAGGCATTAAATAAAGGCATAAAATTAAAGTTATCAAATTAAGCCCAAAATTTTATTTTGAAAGGCTCTCGGCCTAATTAGATGGCAAAGTGAATTTTGAAATTAAAAGCCAATTATTTTATTTATTAAAAATCATTGAAGGTGCATTTTTAATTAAAAAGGCTAATTTTAACATATATAAAAAGTACTGAAATTTAGCATTTCATATTTTTTCTAGGTAGAGGATATCATGAAGAGCATACACAAAAATTTTTAGAATTTTTGGAGCTATAGATGAATTACTATGATTTTTCAAAGAAAATAGAATTTAAATCATTTTCTGAAAACAGAAAAAGAAAAAAAATCGGCACAGTGCTCCCGCGCTGACCGACGGTCCGCCGGCGGTTGACCGGTGATTACTCGCCGACGGCGAGGTCTCCGGCGACCGGACTTGAACCATCGGGCTCAGCTTGGCACGGGGAGTCGATCAGGGTAGCTAACGTGGCGGCGGAGCGACGGCGGCACCCACGTCGGCGGCCATGGCGGCGCGGCGGAGCTTGGGCGAGGCGGCAACGCTCATCGGAGCGATTTTCGATGATGGTGAGCACTCGGGCGTACGCAGGGCGTCCATACGAACATACTGGGCCAGAAGAGGAAGTCGCTCCTGACCCCTAACTCAAACGACCACGCGCGCGGCGGCGCTGGCAAGGCATGCCGACGGCGAGCTTCGGTGTCCGGCGGCTACGACGCGGTAAGGATGAAATTGATAGTGCAGACAGCTACAAGAGCTCACCACGGGCATGGTGCGCTCGAAGATGAAGGCTCGGGGTGGCTGAGTCGAGCTGCGGTCGGCGGCGCTGATGGCGGCGGCGGCGCGGATGGCGGCGGCGGCGCTCCGACGGCAAGAACGGCGTCACGGGGTGTCCTGTGCACTAGAGAGCGAACCATGATGCACATTAGGAGCAGGCAAAGATGGAAAACACCACAGGAGGGTTAATGGACATATGTTTTCACCCTATGCTGCGGTTGACGGCGAAAGAGCTCGCGGCGGCTTGGCGACCGGCCGCGAAGAAGATGACAGCGCGCGGGCAGCTCGGGCGAGGAGAGCAAGCACGATCTAGCTCAAACTGACCGTAAGGATGTGACGGAGCTATTGGCAAGAGCAACTGGGTGATGATGGAGCGACAGTGGCGAATTTGGGCGGCGGAGCGAAGTCGTTGGCGATGGCGGCAGAACGGAGAAGAAGAAGAAGTCGGCCACGGCGCGTCTATTTATAGCCAGGGCTCGAGAAGAGGGAGGGCGACACGCGGTGAGGAGGCTTCGAGCATCCAGGGCGAGTTGGCGGCCACGACAGCGCGGTACGGCGCCGGTGGATGGCGGCGCGACTTGAGAAGCCGGCCATGGCGGCCGTTCATAGGTGTCGGCGTTGTTCCAGATAATTACAGAATTGCCACCCGTTTGAAATTACAAATTACTCTAAAATTTATATAGGAACTTAAAAATCTCCAAAAATATCATTTGCATAACTTTTCAAGAGCTACACTTTTCCTTTAACTAGCATCCTCAAATTCTGTGAAGATTTTGAAATATGAATTCAAATTTAAAAGGGAAATAAAACCCTAAAAACAAATATTTAAAATTACTTTTAATTTTTCAATAAAACTTGAAAATATTCAAATCTATGAAATGTTCAAATTTTTAAACCAAACCTTTTTCACATACAAAGTTTTCCAAAATTATGCATAATTTTTGAATTATGGTTTTAAAATCAAAAGGGGACAAATGCTGGAAAACTGTATTTTCAAATTCATTTGAAATTTCTTTTGGAAACTTGAAAAACTCTATATACTAACTTTGTAGCTCTTGTGAAGATCTACAAACTATCTTTTTAGAGTATCTCCAAATTCTTTACAGATTTTGAATCACAGAAAAGGGGGTAAAACTAGGTTTTGGAATAAAGGGTTTTTGAAATTGAATTCAAACTCAATTTGGTTTCTAACTTAATTGGTTGGTCATTAGTGATCACAAACATCATCCAAGGATATTTTTAGATCATTGACCCAATGACATCCTTGGTTGACCAAATTGACTTTCAAAAAACACTTTATAGCTTTCTAAATTGAATTTAAATTTGAATTGCAAGGCTTGAAAATAAGCTTTGAAACCCAAATTCAACTTTAAATATATAAACAAATTTTTAAGGGTTGAACTTAGGTTTATACACTATGCTTGACACTAGTGTAATCACGGTTTACACCTCAAGTACATAGAATATAAACCAAGTATTTGCGATGACATTTAAAAGTAGGGTTTTATTATTTCATGTGACAAAACATTTCAGAAACACAATCAACCTATGAAATGTAAACTTGTTTTAGTTAATGCACATTAAGGTTGACTTAAACATGAATGCTTTGCAATGCATATGATGACATGGCATGTTTTAGTTAATATAACACCAGAGGTGTTACATCCGCCTTGAAAAACAGCAGGCTATCATCTGCAAAGAGTAAGTGACTAACCATCGGTGCTGATGGTGCCACCTTAATACCATTGAGCGTTGATGACTGGTTCTTTGATTTCAAGAGGCACGAAAGGCCCTCTATTGCTAACAAGAAGAGATAGGGGGAAATCGGGTCACCTTGTCTGATCCCCCGAGATGGAGTAAACGGTTCCAAACAGTCGCCGTTGAGTTGAACTAAAAACGATACTGATGTAACCAATCTCATTACCGTCTCAACCCAAAGCTGGTGGAGCCCCAGCCGAAGCATAATTGCTTTCAAATATGTCCATTCCACACGATCATAAGCTTTCTTCATATCTAGCTTGAGAGCACAGCACCGTGATTCCCTAGCCCGCTTCTTTTTCATAAAGTGTAAGCATTCATAAGCCGTAATTATATTGTCCGTGATCTGTCTACCAAGTACAAAAGCTGATTGTTCTTCGGATATTAAATCTGGCAAAATCAGCTTTAGTCTGTTTGCAATCGCCTTAGAGGCAATCTTGTAGATCACATTGCACAGACTGATCGGTTGAAATTGACCCAGTTCCTTCGGGGTCTCAACCTTTGGTATCAACACAATAATCGTATCATTGATTATTTTTGGGTCATCATCTGCACGTAAAACACGCAACACTGCTGAGGTCACTTGTGTTCCACACAAATCCCGGTGATGCTGGAAAAAATGTGTCGGAAAACCATCCAGTCCCGGTGCCTTTGTGGGAAACATATGAAAAAGAGCTTCCTTCACCTCTAGTCCAATGAAAGGCCTTAACAGATTTTCGTTCATCTCAGGTTTGACCTTTACTGGAACTGTATCTAAGACAGCTTCCATATTATGCACCCAATCCGAGCGGAATAAATTTCTATAGAAATCCCTTGTCACATCCTTTATCTCTTGCTCCGATTCAGTGAAAACCCCATTAGCCTTCCTCAGCTTACTAATCTTATTTCTCCTCTTTCGGCGGCTTGCCCGAAGGTGAAAGAACCGCGTATTTTGGTCCCCTTCAGCAAGCCACATGATCATTGATCTCTGTCGCCACATGATTTCCTCTCTATGATTTAGTTCCATTATTCGTTGACATGGCCATGGCGAGGCGCGAGGACGAGCGGGCTCCCCGGCCGCGCCCGTGCCCTCCTCCGCCATTGACACCGCCGAGCTCGAGCGGCACGCCCACGGTGGTCGAGCTCGCCCGGGCGCCATGGCGGGCGGCCGGCGCCAGGGAGGGTCATCTCCTCGTCGTCTCTGGGCGGCCTAGAGCGAGCTCGGGCCGCCGCCCCTGCCTCTCTCTCCGGCGCGCACGGTAGCCGACGTGACGGCTCCTCCGCGGGCGACTGCTCCGCCGCCGTAGGCTCTGCTGCCAGGACGTGCGGGCTTGGCCACCATGACGAGCTCAGCTCCTCCACAGGCTCCGACGCCGCGTGCTCCCTCTCCTCTGCCGCATGCTCTCTCTCCTCTGTCGCATGCGTCATGGGCCCGCAACATCCTTTACGGCGCTTGCGCTATCGCGCCATATTTCCAGCACGGCGAGCGCTCGCTCTTGTTTACCGTAGCTTTTACAGCACCCACTGCAACACTTTTCTGCTGTAAATGAAACTGCATCGTCTTTTATCGTTCTCCGGTGCGGGTGGTCTCCGCGTAGACTACTGCTAGAATTCTATCCTGACATGCAGCCCCGGCCCCTTTCCTCTTTTTTTATTCCCCTCGTTATACCACAATAAGTGGTACTGGTAGAGACTAGTGTGCCATGTGCTGCTACAGGAGTCCATTGATATTTTGCCGGCGGCCGGCGCAGCATCCGAGCTGGTCGCCTGGTCGTGGTCGTCGGTTCGGTCCGGCCGGAGGCCCGTACTCCTCCTCGGTTGGCGCACGTACGCCACCAGCCAACCGCCACTGATTCGGCGGTCCTGGGCCCTGCCGTGCATGCACCGTGTACACCTCGCATGGCCGCATGCCCGCCGTGTGCAGCTGTTTGTCGTGCCCCGGCGGCGGCGGGTCGATCAGGCCGGCGCAGCCTCATCAGGAGGCCGTGGGGGCGGGGGCGCTCTTCGTTTCCTGGCATCGTGAGCTCGTGGCGCAGGGGCGACCCACGCGTCCTTGGGCTGTCCGGTCCACGTCGCCAATCGCGTCCCACCTCACGCCCGCCCGCCGTGGCAATCCGGTCCCGTGTGCTGCTTTCCGAATATGGCAATTTACTAGGACCTTGTTTAGATGTGCGGAAAATTTGTATTCTGATACTGTAGCAATTTCGTTTGTATTTAGTAATTATTGTCCAATCATAATCTAACTAGGTTTAAAAGATTCGTATTATAATTTATAACCAAATTATATAATTAGTTATTTTTACCTACATTTAATGCTTTATACAAGTAACTAAAGATTATGTGATAAAAAAAGTGAAAAAATTAGTAATTTTACTAGCAATTAAACAAGACCTACATTTACTTCTTTTTTTCAGGATAAAAGTGGCAACCCGAGCCTGTCAGGTCACGTTTGCTCTTGCTCCTGTACGAAATAGTACACGCACACGGAAATCCGTGGATTATTGGACAGCATTAGCGGTGTCAGAGTCAGAGAGCTCAAGTAACGCGAAATGAAAACGCACATTTCTTTTATTTTATTTTAGATATCTTATCATTCGCAAGAATTTAACACTCAACCATCTATTACTTCAAGGCTTGGGAATCCAATATAGAGTACTAAGAAATGTTCCCGGTCACAACCCACCCTTTTCATCTGTTTGAAAATTTTAAGTTTTAAAAATATTTGTTGATTTGAAAAGATTGCAAAATACATAGGTGACTTGTCATCACCATTTCTACTCGGCAGTTTTGTTCACATATTGAGGCACTCCACCTGTACGGTATAGTTTTTAAAAATCGTAATCCTTCAACGCAAAATCGTATAAGATAGACAACGAGCTTGTTCGCTTTAACCTGGCTGCAACAACAGCTGGAAAGGAATACTAAGGCCCCTTTGGATGCACGGGTGAAAAAGATGCAGGAATGAGTTCCTCCGGAAAATTCCTATGGTGTCCTTTGGTTTACAGGATAGTCATGATAATGATTACATAGGATTCCATTCCGGAGGAACCGATCTCTCACAAAGACACAGTAAAACACAGGAATTGAAGAATGAGGTCCGACCTCTTGGAAAAATTCCTGGCGCCAAAGAAATCCCGCGCGCGCCTTTGTCTCCGCCTCATACCTTCTCTTGAGCTCGCCTGCTCCGCGTGGTCCTAGCGCCGCCGCATCCCCGCGCCCAGCCAACGCGAGCAGGATCCGGCGTCCCCGCGCCAAGCCGACGTCGAATCTAGCATTCTCGCGCCGCGCCACCGCCGGAGGAAGGAGGGAGCAGACCCGCCCCGCGTGCCGCCGCCGCCGCCAGTTGAGGGAGTGGGCCCGGCCCGCACGCGTCAGCGTCGCCGCTCCCGCGCCTCCAGGCCACCGAGATGAGGAGCTCGCACGCGTCGCCGCGTCGGTCAGGCCCGTGGGAGAGAGAGGGAGGGAGAGCAAGCGGACACGAAGGCGCGGTGGCGGCGGCCGGCGGTGGCCCAGTTGCCGCGCGAGAGAAGGGGAAGAGGGCGCTCAGTGGAGCGGCGCAGGCATGGAGCCGTGGAGGACTGCAGCGGCTGCCGCCCGAGCGGGCGAGCGGCTCGGGCACACGGGGCGAGGCAACGGCGGCGGCGTTGAAGGGCGGCGGTGGCGGCGTCGTGTCCTGGCGTGGGCGGTGTCGAAGGGGATAAGATAAGAAGAGAACCCTGTTTGTGCGGTGGAGATAAATTATTTGGACACCCTATGCTGCACGTGTTGTACCATCCCTTTGTATTCCAGTATTGTCAAAGGAGTTTCCTACGCTTTACTGTTTATATAGGATAGATAAGTGATGCATCTCAAATCCTATAATTTTATTATCCCTATCCTATAATTTTACTATCCCCCTTTGGTTTGAAGGAATTTCAAAGAAATTTTGGAGGATTAATTTCCTAAGGATTGATTCCTGTCAAGCCCTTTGGTTCACTGGTGAAGTAAAGGAATAAATCCTTAGGATTGCTTTCCTACGGCCGTGTTGTACAGGAAAGAAAAAATTCGATCGGAGCTCTTGAAAACTTTTCTGACGTGAAAACTGGACGGCTCGTGTGCCTCGCTCCCTCGTCTCCCGCTCGCTCGTTTCGCCTGGTGCTTGAGTTTTCAGATACGGACAGGCCAGTCCAAACAAAATCGTTCCCCAATCCCCATCGCAGGCCAAGGGGCAACTGCGGCCGCCCCATCGCCGCCGGGACGGGCGACGGGCACCAGTCGTCGGCGCTATGGCCGCCCCATCCCCGGACGCGTCGGCGGCCCCATCACCTCTTCACGAGACGACGCGAGGCCCTTTCCATCGCCGGCCATCGAGTCGGCTCGCACCAACGTCGGCGACCCAATCTGCACGAACCCATCTCCGACCACCTAGTCCGGCCCTCGCAGCGACAACACCGTACGAAACCGTGCATCCGCATGTTCCTCCGTCATCCAGGTACTTCCCTTTTTCCCCATCTACCTGCATCCCGAGTGACGAGGCCCCAGCGGCAGCTGCTACCACCACGCCGCTCGCCCTAGCCTTGCCCCGCGCCCGAGCCGCTCGCTAGCAGCCATGGACGAGGAGGATTTGGGGGTGGGGGATGGTTGCGGCGAGTAGACAAGAGGCGCAACAGCAAGTTCTGCTGGCCACGGGCTTGGCTGTCCTAGTGTCGATAGCCTGCAGCCAGAAGCAGAAACAGAGAAGCTGAATGAACTGATGCAGAGTAGTTTTTTCTACCATATTTTATATGCCTAATTCATCTAATATACTCTTTTTATTGCAAGGGTACTGATGCCATGGAATGGATCCACTCATATTAATGTGTTTGATCAACGCACTTTGTCTGACAAACACCACCACCGCTCCCAACCACAATGGTCTCATGATTTTGCTGACGATGAACACTGGTCTCCAGAAAATATCCAGGAACTAGGTGATGCTTCTCATTTCAGATGCACCCCCTGCGTATAATTTGTAGTTGCATATTCCTGATGAAACAGAGTCTATGTAATCTTTTGAACTGCAGCGAATTTAGGGACCACAAAGAGAGCCCGATGGACTCACCAAATGAAACTATTCCTTATTGATCTTTTAAAAGAACATGATG